>SNVD02010167.1:0-42920 GCA_013180625.2 Boswellia sacra | reverse complement strand
GTCCTCAAAGAAGTCATGGTCTACTTCATCATTCTCCACCGATTCATCTTTATTAGCAGCATCATTATCATCATAATTGCCCAAAGGACTTTGATCTTCTACTTCTCCATGCATTCCACCTGCGAATTCTTTATTTTTTAGAATTACTAAATGTTGCTGGAGTTGTTGAAGCTGCCGCTTAAGATCTTCAATGATCAAACATTGCTGGACTTCCTGGAGTTGCCGCCTGAGATCTTCAATGATCAAATCTCGTTCATCTCTTTGAGAAAGAAACAATTGGGTAGTAGAAGCAGCCTTGTGAATACGACCAGCCATTGAACCAAAAGCTCTGATACCAATCTGATACCGGATCTTCGAGATATGGCTCTGATACCAAATCTGATACCGGGCTGCTGGATTGTAATATATCAGGATAGGATCTTCAAGTTGATTATCAACTCAACCAATGGCTGGAACAAATAAAATGGAACCTAACAAACACTCTTCGACAGGGATAACAAGCTCACCACCAAAGTAAACACCAATGGGATATAGATAATTCACCACCCAAGGATGTAAACCAAGGATACAGGGCTTAAACTTACTCACCACTCTATGGAATCCACCAAGAGATACAGAGTTAAGAAGAAATCAGTATAAACACTGAAATTTCACTCAAATTCGAATTCAAAACTTCACCCCTTGAATACACAACTTTAGAACTTAAATAACTTGGAACAACCCTCCAAGCATAGGTAAAAGACAATCTTTAAATGATTTCAACAATTACAGCTCAACTACTACATTGACAACTCATTTATTAACTAAGACCCATAAGTAAACTCATTAGGTAATAAAGCATAACCAACTAAGCTAGAAATTCAAATTCCAACCAACTAAGCAATCAAATTCAAATTATAGAGTAGACTTTAATGCACCATTAACTATGAACCAGCTGTGAAGAGATAGTCATAGATTCCTGCACACAACTCCAAATGACACATTGACAAATGTGTTAGAAAGCTGACTTCAAGATCTTTTATAGCCACACATCTTGACATTTAATTCTCTGCACAGCAATACCAGTTCTTTTACAAAATTATCCCTCATTCTGGTTCATGTGCACTCTTGACCATTGTAATAATTTGCACCCCTTGATGATCTATCATGAATCCCATGGATTGTAACACTCCTGTGTCAAAGGAAGCTTGGAAAGAGGAAGAACTACAATCCAAAAAGAATTACATCAAATCTGCTAAGTTTTTCCCTTCCCTTTCATTTTCTGGAATGTCTCCATGTTGTATTATATTTACCACGTTCTTAAACATGTGTAGCTGAATCTGAATTGGTTGAGGGTGATTTCAAAGCCACTGATATGGTTTTTGTAAGTTGATTGTGCAAGAAGTTGTTATCCAATTCTCTAATTGAAGTTGCTTGTATTTTCCTATATCTAATGCTTATGATTGCTTGCTGGATTGTATTTCGAATGGCCAAATGAATATAATCTGGTTGTTGTCTATTGCTAGACTAGAAATCTTGATCCGTAATTGTCTTGAATTTCTAATCATTAGTAGCAAAATTGTGAGCAGAGATTGCAATTGGAGAATACAACCTAAGTTAAATAATCCGAGCTTGTGTATTTATTGCTTAGATAAACCTATCTTTCTTATCGTAATGCATCCATTGAATTAAATTTAGAGAGCTTGTTCTAGGTTGTTTAATGGATAGAGATTAAATAAAGAGCCTGTTTTATTTAACAACAAAGTAAGGAAAGATTGGGATAACAGAGCTTATTGTTATCTACGGTGGATAATTTCAATGGTGTAATTGGATGACAATTCTACAATTAATTCGCAAATCCATATCTTGTGGTAGAGAAGGATCCCTTAACCAGGTTTCTCTCATTGATTTTCAATCTGTTTAAATTTGCATTGTATTATTCTTTACTTGCATTAATATTTCATCTAGTTAATCAATCAACAAACCCCCTCTCATTTAGTTTATTGTTGCTTTCGAATAACAAATTCAATTAGAATCAATCCTCGTGGGAACGATATCTTACTCATCATTTTATTACTTGTGCGACTAGTATACTTGCTAGTTTCGAACACATCAGTATTCAAGGGAGTGAAGTTTTGAATTCGAATTTGAGTGAAATTTCAGTGTTTATACTGATTTCTTCTTAACTCTGTATCTCTTGGTGGATTCCATAGAGTGGTGAGTAAGTTTAAGCCCTGTATCCTTGGTTTTACATCCTTGGGTGGTGAATTATCTGTATTCCATTGGTGTTTACTTTGGTGGTGAGCTTGTTATCCCTTTCAAAGAGTGTTTGTTAGGTTCCATTTTATTTGTTCCAGCCATTGGTTGAGTTGATAATCAACTTGAAGATCCTATCCTGATCTATTACAATCCAGCAGCCCGATATCATATTGATATCAGAGCCATATCTCGAAGATCCGGTATCAAACACATAAATCATTCAAGGCAAAGTAGAGCTCAACCCTATAACACAACTTTATTTCAATTCACCAGGTTATTCCCCCAAATTTATTTCGAATACTCAATCTTCCTTTTTTTTTTTTGTAGAAAACAAAAGAAACTACACCCCCACACTTTGTTGTTTTATTCTTTTTAAGAACACTTAAGGGTATAGATCTCTTATTCTTCTTCTTTTGTTCTTTTTTTTTCTTTTCTTTTGTTCTTTTTTTTTATTTTTTTACTACACTTCCCCTCCCCCACACTTAAACAACACATTGTCCTCAATGTGTAAGTACGTGGACGATAAGTACAGATTGATTTTTTTTCTTTTTTTTTTCAAACACAATAGAACTCACTTGCATTGCTCATGACACATCCCAAACTCCTCTAACTTCCCAAAACCAGAACATAGCTCAAAATTTAATTGTGAATGCTCTACATGCCCATAGGTAAGGGATAAACTGTTTGGAACAAATTCATTTGAGGTTAGGAAATCTTTTAGTGAGTTAACAAAGAAAAAGGCTTGCAGAGGCTCAAAGGGGTAACTAGGGATCAATTTCAGTCAAGGTTGGCTATTAAGGCTCCAAAGATGGCCTAAATCATTTCCCCAATGTTGCACAGTCTAGGATTTCTCCTCGAGTGACCATCAAACAAGTTCTCGAATTCATTGAAATCTGAAGAAACATTTAAATTACATAAACTTTCTCTAAGTGAACAAATAACTCAGTGATAATAGCTCAGTGCTCAATGTTGCACAAGGAATCAAAGGCAAAGCGAAAACCAATAAAATTTCAAGCACACAGATCCATGCATCATTTATCATTTTCCAAGAGTTATTCTAAATTCAATCATTATCTTATCATCGACCCACAAAATGCAAGAAAAGAGGTACGTGGCATTGTTAAACCTGAGTCAAGATTGTATATTTCAACAATCCTTAGGACCAGTAGCCCGCAGACTTAAGGTTTCCAGCCTATATACCTGTATTATGAAAGAACAAAACAAGAAACAAGACACTTCAAATAACATGAAATAAACAAACTACAGATTTATTTAGAGAGAATGCGTTTCAAGGGTTAAAGAAACCCCATATTCTGCCATTCTCAGGTTTTCCCACAATTGTTTTTTTTTTAAATCAAAACTGATAAAGATAAAAACACATAACAACTCTAAATACGCAAAACTAAACTCACTCATAAAATAACAAAGTTCAACAAGTCAGCAAACAAAAACAAGTTAGTTAGAATGGGTCTAAAAAGTTAGAAGTTAGCCTCCTTATTCAGCCATTATGGATTGAAGAGATCCAGAATGCGTTTCAAGAGGAATTAAACTTTGTAAGCCACCACTCTAAAAACCGAGATTAGAAAATATTACCGGACGAAAGAAAGAAATAACATGAAAAGCTGAAAAGTGTCTAATTTATATTCATTTCATATCAAATTCATCCATGTTCTTTGCTATTATTCCTTGGTATTTTTATGTTTTGTGTGGTTTTGATGTTTGTAGGAGTTTTGGAGCAACTTGCACAAAAATGGAGTAAAACCCTTCATTTTCACCTCTGCTAGTCAACCATCTTCTCGGATTTAATGGTATTGATATACAATGAATTCGATGACATATTATATACCGTTGGAAAGCTCTCGAAGTCTATTTTCTTGAGAAATTTACGGTTTATAAATCCATCCAGTGTACCAAAAGTTGTAATCAAAAGAGTGTGAGAAGTATAGAAATGTAATTCCACAAATCACTGTAGCATGTATAATACGGGACACTGTAGCAGGTTACTGTAGCAGAGTATTAAACACATTTTAGGGTTTTATTTTCATAACTTGAAGAGGGGAGAACGTGGAGGAGGCTGCATCTTTGGATTTCTCTCATATCTTGGAGTTCTTGAAGGAGATTGAAGGCTTGGAAAGAGGAAGAACTACAAATCCTAAGAGATTTCATCAGATTTGCTAAGATTTTCATTTCTCTTTCATTTTCTGGAATTGCTATGTATTGTATTGTATATATATTGTGTCTGAATATGTGTAACTAAATCTGACTTGGTTGAGGGTGATTTCAAAGCCCTTGATATGGTGTTTGTAAGTTGATTGTGCAAGAAATTATCACTTTATTACTTGTGCGACTAGTATACTTGCTAGTTTCGAACGCATCAAGTTTTTGGCGCCGTTACCGGGGATTGATTTTCTAATCGATTTGTTGTTTTGTTTTTATTGTTAATTCCTATTTTTGTTGGTTTTTCTTTTCTGATTGTTTGTGTTTAGGTGACATGGCAGTAAACTTCCAACAATTCAGTAGCCGATTTGAGCCACAACTACATGGGAGAGTAAATGAGGTAAGCACTCCGAACATTGAACAACAACTTTCTGAGCTAACCTCTCTTGTGGAAAACATGGCTGTAGGAGATATACAGAAATCTTATGCATGTGGGATATATTCTACCATGGAGCATTCAATCGACATGTATCCAACTTTACAAGAAGAATATATGGAACAAGCCAATGCCATGGGTGGATTTCCAGGACAAACAAGGCAATGGTATGATCCCTTCTCTAACACTTACAATGCTAGATGGGGAGATCACCCTAATTTTAGTTACGGGAATCATCAACGAATCGCCCCAAATGCCATACCAAATCGACCACAAGGTTTTAATCAACCTAGAGTGCAGCAACCATTTCAAATGGAACCACCACCAATGCCACAACCAGCACCACAACCAGCTCCAGAAAACTCAGGTATGTCACTCCATGATATTGTTAATGCACTTGCCACTAACACAATGCAATTCCAGTAGGAAACTGGGGCAAGTATCCAAAACTTTGCAAATCAAATGGGACAATTGGCTACTAGCATGAGCAAATTCGAGGGCCAATGCTCAGAAAAATTATCTTCTCAAACGGTGATCAATCCAAGAGAGAATGCTTGTGCGATAACTTTGTGAAGTGGAGAGCAAATTCGAAATGGAGAGCAAATGGAAACTGGGGCAAGTATCTAAAACCTGGCAAAGAAATCACAAACTGATGAAGGAGATGACACCACTTCCACCATGAACAAAACATCATCCTCTAAGGTAGATCTTAAAACTCAAATTCTTTCTTATGTTACTCCTCCACCATTTCCTAGCAGATTTGCAAAATCAAAGAAGGAGGAACAAGAACAAGAAATCCTGGAAATTTCTCCCAAAATCGAGGTAAATATACCACTTCTGGATGCTATTGAGCAAGTACCTCATTGTACAAAATTTCTCAAGGAGTTATGCACCAACAAGAGAAAGTTGAAGGGAAATGAGAAAGTAAGTGTGGGGGAAAATGTTTCAGCTATATTGCAAAGAAAAATTCCTCTAAAATGCAAAGATCCAGGTACGTTCATCATTCCATGCACCATTGGTAATACCAAGTTTGAAAGAGCTATGTTAGATTTAGGAGCATCTATTAATGTCATGCCATATTCTATTTATGCTTCTTTAAATCTTGGACCTTTTGCGAAAACTGGTATTACCAATTCAGTTTGCTGATCATTTTAATGCATATCCCAAAAGAGTTGTGGAAGATGTGCTTGTGCAGCGTTGATATCAACTGGTTCTTACAGCAGACTTCTATGTCCTTAACTAGAGGATGAGATCATCTCCTAATCCAACACCGATTCTTTTAGGGAGGCCATTCTCGAAAACTGCTAGAACAAGATTGATGTTCATTATGGCACTCTCATCATAGAGTTTGATGGCAAGGTGATATGTGTCAATATTTTTGAGGCAATAAGGTACTCTAGTGACTTACATTCTGTTTTTGCAGTTGACATTGTTGATTCTTTGCCACAACAATGTTTTGAGTTAACTCGCAAGAATGGATTGGATATAGCTATTAATGAGCACATAGGGACAGAAAATTCTAAGGAGTCAGAAATTTTGATACAAGTGTCCAAAGAAATGGAGGAAGTTGTGGCAAGCTTAGATGAGACCATAGCAATAACCATAAATAGGTATGATGTTTCGTACATTCAATTTTCTTTATCTAATGAGAAAATTCTTCCTTCTGTGATGACATCCCCTGCCTTGGAGCTTAAGCTTCTTCCAGATCATTTGAGGCATGGATTCTTGAGTGAGAATGATCCTTTGCCAATTATAATAGAAATGGGCCTTGCACGAATACAAGAAGAGAAACTCGTCCAAATACTTACAAACCACAAAATAGCTATTGGGTGGACAATTGCTAACATCCAAGGCCCAGCCATATGCATGCACCATTTCTTGTTGGAAGAATGATCCAAGCCCATTAGAAAAGCACAACAGAAATTGGATCCTCCCATGATGGAACCAACGTCGGGCTGAGGACGTTAAACCAAGCGCTTATTGGGAGGCAACCCAATGTTTTTGAAAATTAAAAAAAAAGAAGAAAAGAAAAATAAAATGAGGTAATAATGATCGATTTTTGTGTCTCAAGGAGATTCCTTTCGTAGGCCATCAAATTGATCAGGTTTTATCTCTATTTGCCATCTGTCTCATTTGTTTTTTTATTTTTTTACTTGTTTTTGACTTTTGTTTGTTATTGTGTTGTTATCTCTTTTATGTGTCTTTAGTTTCGTTTCTGCTCTTTTCTTTTCCTTTCTTTTGTTCAATTTGATTACTCCGTGCTTCGAGTTCAGTTGTGCAACAGCTTGAGGAAACATTCAAACGGGAGTTGAAGCCATTGTTCGAAGGTTTGAACGTGCATATCTGGGAGAAGAACAAACTCAATCGCATTATCGGTAATATCTCTCCTTTTCTTCTCTTCAATGGATGCTGATATCTTTCTATCGAACCTTCGTAAATATTTCCCTTCACTTCCTCAATATGCTGGGTTTAAAATTTATAAAGTACGGATGACTAGACTTTGGGCATTGATGCTCCTAAATGTGCCTGCTGATATCCGATGGCTTATCGAAGCCAAGGTGAGATTGTCCGTGAGCCGGACATTAATCTCGCAAAATACATGCCTGGTCTAGGAAAGAGCTACTACGCCAAGAGGCGAGAGCGAAAAGGTTACAAGTATGTTATAAATGTGCTAGATGGAATTGTAACCAGACTTGTCGTTAATTAGGTTTTGCGTCCAGGAATAGAGAAGATAAACTTTCATTTATTAAGAATGGTTTGAGTAATGAGTCGCTGGATAATGTTTTGTTAACTCTCGAGTCACATTCTTGTGGACTTGTTCAGCGTTAATTGCTTAATCTATGGACACAATTTCGTTATGAATTGCATTGTTATAGTCTAGGGAATCTGACTAAAAACGACCCTGTTTGCCAGTTTATAAGAATACTGGATGGGAAACAAATCCCCGACTCATAGAAGGCGTTTCAGCCGTTACTGGACGTAAAACCAGAGGAAAATGTGAGCCACAATCACAACTACTTTGTATATTTGAATGTGTGTTGTTATTGTCAAATTTTTTTTCTTGTTTCGTTTGATCTGATTATCAATGTTGTTTTTGTGTTGTTGTTGTTTGTTGATTTTGTTTGTTTTAATTTCAAGTTTTCTTTTTGACAACCAGATGACTACCCCATGATATAAGCAACAATGCGTGTAAGCAAGTGTGGCGGTTTTGTCAACCTCCGCCGATAAGTATATCTCTAATTGCAATTCTTCACGTGGGAGACAAGTGTGGCGGTTATTTTCAAACCCCACCGAAAGTTTATCTCCATTTTTCATGCACACGTGGGCGACAAGTGTGGAGGTTTTGTCAAACCCCACCGAAAGCATATCTATTTTTTCAAATCTCGGGGCGATAAATCTGCATCGAGCAACCCCCACCAAAATTATGTCCCCATGTGTCAAATTTGAGAGTTTTACGTGTGTATATATCCATGCTGCATATTTTGAAATGTCATTTTATAAACTGTCTTACACTTAAATCGCATAATACCTAACGTACATTATTGTCTTGCAAAAGTTTAGAGCACTTTTAGAAATGGAGAAAACACCAATTCGGCGATTCCAAAATATATGCGTATTTTGTGGATCGCAATTTGGTAAAGATGGAGAGTTTACAACAGCAGCTCTTGATCTTGGTAGGACATTAGCTGCGAGGGGTATTCATTTGATTTATGGAGGGGGTAGTCTTGGGTTAATGGGGTGTGTGTCGACAGCTACATCCCTGGAAGGGAGCAAAGTTCTCGGCATTATCCCTAAACCATTATCTATATGAGATATCGTAGGCAACACCATCGGGGAAGAGTTACAGGTCTCTAGCATGCATGAGCGTATTGCACATATGGTTGTTAAGTCCGATGCATTTATAGCTTTACCCTGTGGTTATGGCACATTAGAGGAGATATTTCAAATCACCTCTTGGGCACAGCTAAACATCCATAAAAAACCCATTGGTTTGTTAAATGTCAATAACTTTTTTGTGGTTTGTTGTCTTTTCTTGATCAAGCTGTAGAAAAAAAATTTATCTCACCATCAGCGAGGCAAATCCTTGTTACAGCTTCAACGGCAGGGGAGTTAATTGACAAACTACAAGAATTCGTCTATTCGCCTGATCCAACAACAGCTCGGATTGATTGGTTTGGAGAAGGCAATAAGAGGCGTAAACTGGATGTAACGCTCCATCTGTAATCTCTATCTGTTGGTGTTGCTTTGTTTTGTTTTTGCTTTCCTTTTATTGGTTTATTATGAGAGTTTTCATGTTCTTTCTTTTGAGCTTTTTCAGGTTATTTCTTTCGCCCCGGTAATATTTTTTCTATCATGGCTTTTTATAGGGGTGCTTAAAAAGTTTAATTCCTCTTGAAACGCTTCTGGATCTCTTCAATCCATAATGGCTGAATAAGGAGGCTAACTTCTAAACTTTTTAGACCCATTCTAACTGACTTGTTTTTGTTTGCTGGCTTATTGGACTTTGTTATTTTATGAGTAAGTTTAGTTTTGTGTAATTTAGAGTTGTTGTGTGTTTTTGTCTATATCAGTTTCGATTCGAAAAAAAAAACATTGTGGAAAAACCTGAGAATGGTAGAATATAGGGTTTCCTTAACTCTTGAAACGCATTCTCTCTAAATAAATCTGTAGTTTCTTTATTTTATGTTGTTTGAAGTGTCTTGTTTCTTGTTTGTTCTTCATAATAAAGGTATATAGGCTGGAAACCTTAAGTCTGCGGGCTACTGGTCCTAAGGATTGTTGAAATATACAATCTTGACTCAGGTGTACCAACGCCATGTACCTCTTTTCTTGCATTTTGTGGGTCGATGATAAGATAATGATTGAATTAAGAATAACTCTTGGAAAATGATAAATGATGCATGGATCTGTATGCTTGAAATGTTTATTGGTTTTCGCTTTGCCTTTGATTCCTTGTGCAACATTGAGCACTGAGCTATTATCACTGAGTTATTTGTTCACTTAGAGAAAGTTTATGTAATTTAAATGTTTCTTCAGATTTCAATGAATTCTATAACTTGTTTGATGGTCACTCGAGGCTAAATCCTAGACTGTGCAACATTGGGGAAATGATTTAGGCCATCTTTGGACCGTTTGAGCCTTAATAACCAACCTTGACTGAAATTGATCCCTAGTTACCCCTTTGAGCCTCTGTAAGCCTTTTTCTTTGTTAACTCACTAAAAGATTTCCTAACCTCAAATGAATTTGTTCCAAATAGTTTACCCTTACCTATGAGCATGTAGATCATTCACAATTAATTTTGACTATGTTCTTGTTTGAAAGTTATAGGAGGGTTGGATGTGTCATAACAATGCAGTGAGTATCTGAATGGTGGTTGAAAAAAACAGAAAAAAAAAAATGGGGCCATCTGTATTATCATCCAACGACTTACCATTGAGGTACAATGTTTTGTTAAGTGTGTGAGAAGGGAAGTAGGTAATATAAAAAAGAAAAAAAAAAAAAGAGTAAAAAAAAAAAGAAGAAAAAAAAAGAAAAAAAAGAAGAAATAAGAGATCTATACCCTTAAGTGTTCTTAAAAAGAATGAAACAACAAAGTGTGGGGGTGTAGTTTTCTTTTGTTTTCTGCAAAAAAAAAAAGAAAAAAGATTGAGTGTTCTAAATAAGTATGGGGGAGTAACCTGGTGAATTGAAATGTTGTGTTATAGGGTTGAGCTCTACATAGTCTTGAATGATTTATGTGTTTGTGGGTGATTTGAGCCAAATTATTATCCTTTATCATACTTCACCCAAGCCAAACGTTACAAGCTTAATAAAGTCCTACTTGATCCTTAGTGTTGTGCATGTCTACATTATGGAGAGTGACTTGAAAAGCAGGCCTATGGAGTTCATTTATACACACATCTTCAATATTAAATATGATTCATTTTTATGCATAAACTCATCCGGGTTTAAAGTGATTAGGTGTGAGAATGGCTCTACACACACCGCACTTGAGGAATTGAAGTGAAGCGAACAACTAATATTTGAGATAAAATTTGTTCTGTCAAGTGCATTTTTTGAAGTTTTCCTTGTGGGTTATAATTAAGTTACAATCTTTGGAGGCCTACTTTGCAAGTTTGACAAGCCATTTGTTTTAATTTTTCTTTGATTCTGTTTCGGTTTAGTATTTGTTTCGTATCATTTTAGTTGCTCGAGGACTAGCAAAGTCTAAGTGTGGGGGAATTTGATAGGTGTCTATTTATGTATTACTTTTATATCAATTCGTCCATGTTTCTTTGCTATATTCCTTGGTATTTTTATGTTTTTGTGTGGTTTTGATGTTTGTAGGAGTTTTGGAGCAACTTGCACAAAAATGGAGTAAAACCCTTCATTTTCACCTCTGCTAGTCAACCATCTTCTCGGATTTAATTGTATTGATATACAATGAACCCGATGACATATTATATACCGTTGGAAAGCTCTCGAAGTCTATTTTCTGGAGAAATTTACGGTTTATAAATCCATTCAGTGTACCAAAAGTTGTAATCAAAACAGTGTGAGATGTATAGAAATATAATTCCACAAGTCACTGTAGCATGTATAATACGGGGCACTGTAGCAATTCACTGTAGCAGAGTATTTAAACACATTTTAGGGTTTTATTTTGAGAACTGAAGGGGGAGAACGTGGTGGAGGCTGCAGCTCTGGAATTCTTTCATCTCTTGGAGTTCTTGAAGGAGAAAGGAAGCTTGGAAAGAGGAAGAACTACAATCCAAAGAGAATTACATCAAATTTGCTAAGTTTTTCCCTTCCCTTTCATTTTCTGGAATGTCTCCATGTTGTATTGTATTTACCACGTTCTTAAACATGTGTAACTGAATCTGAATTGGTTGAGGGTGATTTCAAAGCCCCTGATATGGTTTTTGTAAGTTGATTGTGTAAGGAATTGTTATCCAATTCTCTAATTGAAGTTGCTTGTATTCTCCCATATTTAATGCTTATGATTGCTTGCTGATTGTATTTGAGTGGCCAACTGAATATAATCTGGTTGTGATTTATTGCTAGACTAGAAATCTTGATCCGTAATTGTCTTGAATTTCTAATCATTAGTAGCAAAATTGTGATCAGAGATTACAATTGGAGAATATAACCTAAGTTAAATAATCCGAGCTTGTGTGTTTATTGCTTAGATCAACCTATCTTTCTTATCATAATGCATCCATTGAATTAAACTCAGAGAGCTTGTTCTAGGTTGTTTAATGGATAGAGATTAAATAAAGAGCTTGTTTTATTTAACAACAAAGTAAGGAAAGATTTGGGTAATAGAGCTTGTTATTATCTACGGTTGATAACTTCAATGCTGTAATTAGATGACAATTCTACAATTAATTCGCAAATCCATATCTTGTGGTAGAGAAGGATCCCTTAACTAGCTTTCTCCCATTGATTTTTCATTCAAATTTACTTTCTGTTTTGTTATTCTTTACTTGCATTCTTATTTCATTTAGTAAAGCATTCAACAAAAATCCCCCCCTGTTTAGTTTATTGTTGCTGGAAATAACAAATTCAATTAGAATCAATCCTCGTGGGAACGATATCTTACTTATCACTTTATTACTTGTGCGACTAGTATACTTGCTAGTTTCGAACGCATCAAAAATACTCACAATCACTTGATGGAGCGAAAGGAAGACTTCATTTCTTTAAGGCAGACTTGCTAGAAGAAGGCTCTTTTGATTCTGCAGTAAATGGATGTTTAAGGTTTTTTATACAGCTTCCCCTGTTACTCTTTCACCCATTGACCCACAGGTTAATTAGTCCATACAATATGCTTCATTTTTCCTTTTCTCTTCTGTTTTAATTTTTCTGACTAGAAACTTTGGAAAATTTTAGTCATTTTAATAATTGTTATTAATATTATTGTTATGTCTCAGGAGTCGCACATTTAATAGTTATGCAGGTTATTAGGATTTATAAAAGGGATAACTAACCCAATCTGATTATTAGCTTTTTTAAGAAGATATTATTATTGAGTTCAACAGAAGCCTTCCTAGGTGATCTATGAAAAACAGATATGTAGATTCATAACAGCAAACCAAGAATTAATGTGATTGAATGGCTTAACTATCAAGAATGGTCTGATAGGGAAAGAATTTGAACGTGAAACCCTTAGTTTTAATACTATATTAAAAATTTATTTTACCGAAAAACTTAAGTGATAAAATAAAGACTTAACATTAATATTTGAGTCAAACAAATTATTTGAATTTAATACTTGGATCCTCCTACAATTGTTCTTTTACCAGTGAATGCATATAAGCGATATGATTAATAGCATAGTTGAATAGAACTACCGACATAATAGCTAATTCCAAGTTTGTTCCTTCCACATTTTAGGTTGAATTAATTGATCCTGCAGTAAAGGGAACTAATGAAGAACGGGGTTCCTCAAGTTAAAAGAAAGGAAGGGAGATGTAGCTAGAGGAAAGGAGAGAAATAATAGAAGAAATTTGGAGAAGAAGTAAAGTGAAAATTGAGAGAGAAATAATCTTTTTACTAAAAGATCAAAAATCCATATTCAACAACCTAAGAAATAAAATAACTAAATACACTTATTTATAGTGCCAACAATCGTAACTTGACTAGGAAATAGAATCTATTAGGAAATAGAATCTAACTCTAACTAAACAAGAAAATACTAAAATTAAATCCTAAATAAAATAGTAAACTACTAACTAGGAAAATAACTCAAATTAGGATTACTCCCAATTTAGGAAGTCAAAATCCCTAATTAATTAAAATCCATAAAATATAATTGAAATCCCTAATTTATTCCTAATATGTCCTACATCAATTCTCCTTCGCTTGAAAGAACTCGACTCCTAGAGAGTTGTCAAGGAGAAAGTTGCCAATACACAAGAAAACGCCACGTTTTGTCCTGCACAAGCATTAGAAAGTCGTCAATCCACATCTTCACTTCATGACGATCCAATGTTGGAAGTACACATGATAGAAAAATTATAGATGCTTTAGCGGCCTTCGATATTGGTAGAGAAACAATAATCACCATGGAAGACTTCATCGTTGACCCAATGATAGAAGCGAAAGAACCCAAATATGAATCACAACCTATGAAATCAACTTGTTGAATTATTTCATGAGATTCTTCACATGTAGGCTCTACATCATCATTAGAATTCATCATGCCCTCGATCTCAATATCACTTCTAGATTCATGCCCATCTTCAAGATCAATCTCTTTCGCTTCATACTAGAATCATCACATTCACCCTTATGGTTCTTCAGAGTTGCACCCAAGATCCCTTGATGCCTATGTTTGGTAGATGACTCCAAATTAAAGTCTTGTTTTATGAGAACGGAAGCTTGTGAGGCTTTTAAAACTTCTAATATTTCTGTCATTCTATTTTCCACTTTATTTTCCAAAGCACCGATCTTAATGTTTGTCCTATTTTCTGAGGCTTGTATCATTGAGATGAAATTTGTAATGAAGGACACATTATAGATATTGACAAGAAGAGTATGATGGTGGTCGCAGTGAACAGAACCTCCAGTGAACAGTAACTCCGGTGTACAGTACACGTTCGTGAATAGTGACTGTAACTCTTTTTTTTTTTGATTGAAGGGATGATGGAAGATGAAATTAGGGTAAAGTAAGTTAATAGTGGTAGGAGGTTTAGGGTTTATGGGTTGAATAAAAAAATTAAAGGATAAATAGTATAAGAGATGATCAAAACCACGCTCTGATACCAATTGATGAAAAACGGGGTTCCTCAAATTAAAAGACAGGAAGGGAGATGTAGACAGAGGAAATGGGAGAAATAATAGAAGAAATTTAGGGAAGAAGTAGAGTGAAAATTAAGGGAGAAATAATCTTTTTACTAAAAGATCAAAAATCCATATTCAAAAATCTAAGAAATAAAATAACTAAAGACACTTATTTATAGTGTCAACAATCATAACTTCACTAGGAAATAGAATCTATTAGGAAATAGAATCTAACTCCAACTAAACAAGAAAATACTAAAATTAAATCATAAATAAAATAGTAAACTACTAACTACGAAAATAACTCAAATTAGGATTACTCCCAATTTAGGAAGTCAAAATTCCTAATAATAGTTAAAATCCCTAATTAATTACAATCCATAAAATATAATTGAAATCCCTAATTTATTTCTAATATGTCCTACATCAGGAACACTTAGTGTTCTTAGATCATGCGCAAAAGTTCATTATGTGAGGAGAGTAATTGTAACACCTTCTTTGTCTTCTGTTTCCTTTCATGAAAATCCTAAGGCCCTTGATGTAGTGATAGATGAGACTTGGTTTTCGAGTCCAGATTTCTGTAAGCCGTCCAAGGTGTGTAAATCTCATTTCTTCGTACTTGTAAATTCAAATCCCAAAAATTACAATTATTGATCAAATATTTGTTGATGCAGTATGCAGTTAAATATCTCAATGCACCTGACCATTTTTGATCTGTCAACAGACTTGTAATGATTACTCAAAAAGTCTTAACAGAGAACAGATTGAAATCATCCACAGGTTTCCCATTTCGTTATGAAGTACTAATCAAAATTCAATTTTCCTTCAGAACTGGTATCCTTTTTCAAAGACCTTAGCTGAAGAAGCTACTTTAAAATTTGCAAAAGAGAATGGGATTGACTTGGTTACAATGCATCCAGGACTTGTCATTGGTCCTTTCTTTCAGCCAATGCCTAGTGTCTCCTTGGCGGTGATTCTGAAACTCATAAATAATAGTAATATTCGGCAACCGTTGATCGTTTGAAGTTATAAGTTTGTTTGAACACAATGGTTAAGCTTATTTGAATACAGGAGTTGAAATATTCCCTGGCCATTATAGATTTGTTGACGTTAGAGATGTTGCATATGCGCATATTCAAGCTCTTGAGATTCCCACGGCTAGTGGCAGATACGTGTTAATTTCCAGATACACAGCTTTACGAGATTATGAAGCTATTGCAAGAGCATCATCCAACTTTGCAACTTACTAAAAAGTATGATCCAGTATCATTGCCTTTTTGCTCTTCTTTGAACTGACAGCACTTTCTTTTAGTGCAGTATGACAAGCACTTTAATTACTACAATTCCACTATGAAAAGGGTTTAGTTTATTATAACTTAAATCTCAAAAAGAAAATTCCATTTCAAGATTGCTTTTGTTTTGTAGTAACAGGAAATTATAAATGTTTACTATGGTAGATTAAAAGACGACAGGTATCAGCCAACATACAAGATTTCTCAGGAAACAGCAAAGAGTTTGGGGGTCAACTTATGCCTTGGGAGGTGAGTTTTGGGGACACTCTCAAAACCTTCAAGGAGAAGGGCTTCCTTGAATTCTGAGAAGCTAATAACAGCAACAAATTGGGCAATTCTGATTAATGATAAAAAAAAAGGCCACTTGGCACAAAAATTTGAGTTGCACATTCAAAAGGGGTTACTATATATATGAGTCCTTTTGGTTTATCTGGGCATTAAAAACTTTAGAAAATTGAAAAAATAGACACAATTAAGGGCCTGTAGTGAAAATGAGACACATCCTAAAAAATTTTTATGCCATAGACACTTTTCGCATAAAATGACCAAAATGCCCTTAATAATTCGACTTAGAAAAGAGAGAAGAAAGAAACGAAACACAACTCGACTCCTTCCTTCCTGCACTGTCCGAAACACTCTTCAATAGTTTTGTTTCATTTCATCTCATTGTTTAATAGTAGAGTTGAAGCTGAGCAACAAAGTAAGACGAACTCTCCTTAATCTCTCTCTAAATGGCGTAAGAATGTTGAAATAGGTTGTAATGTTTTCGTTATTTATTATTTCGGTAGCTGTCAACCGCATTATGTAGCTTAAAATAGATATATGTATCTGAACTAAGCTTAAAGATAGTGCGGTTTGTGTCAAAATTTGCTGAAAACTGTAATTTCGTTGAGAAAATCCGGTATCACAGTCGACGATGAAGAAGACACAATTTGTCGAGTGACTTCGCTCAATGTGTCAGATCTACTCTCGACATGTCGAGGGGTAATGTCGAGTGTCGAGGGAATGTGTCGAGTCTATGATTGAGTGTCGAGTGTAGTTTCGATAGCGTCGATTGTCGTATGTGCATTTAGTCGAGTTTGTGTGTCGAGTGTGGTTCGTCGAGTCTACAGTCGAGTGTCGTGTTAGTGTGTTGAGTGCAGTGTCACCAGTGTCGATTGTCGGATGTCGAGTTTGTGTGTCAAGTGCGATTCGGCGTATGTCGAGTGTCAAGCGTTGAGCTAGATTCCGTCGAGATATGTCGAGCGTTTGTGTAGAATTGTCATTTTTGTGACCTATTTAAGCAATTTCGTAAGGATTTTTTGTCCACGAACCTTATATGATATGTCTCTATCATGCAGTATATGAAAACTTTACACAGCCTTATTCTATACAATGGTTATTGGACTATGTAAGAGAATAGTGGTTATTTGTACACTGGTGGGAGGGCCAAGCTATTGATAATTCGTAGGTGTGTTACCTATAATGAGTTGGTTGAGTGTATTAGTACTAAAATGGGTTGGGATCTTCGTAAGCATAACATAACTTTAGAGGTTCAATTTGCTTTTAAGGGTGTTCTGCCAATGCCGACTCCTATTGAGACTGATAAAGATGTTTGTTTTTTTATACAACATTGTTTGGAGGACTAACAGTCATATACAACATTAATTGTCAAAGTTAAAGATAGGGAGAAGCGAAGACAGAGGTCAAGATCTGATTCAGTACAAAGGCGACAAAGATCTTCTCATCCCTCTTTGTTTCGCTCAGCAAGTGGAAGCAACCAATTAAGTGAGTCCACTCCTGTTTGTACACAACCAGAATTGAATGATGACGTTGGCATTGAGTTTGAGCAATGTTCAGGGCATGCAGGGCATAAGTCAGTTAGTTAAAAATGAAGAAGGGGTGCCCCCGTCGATGCCAGCGAGATTAGTACGTCATCTCGATAGCATTAGAGAGTTTGAGAGTTTAGGTAATATTGATGTTAATAATGCTAGTGATGATGTTAATGATGACGATGGTGGTGATGAAGATTATGATGATGGTAGTGATGATGTTAGTGAGCATGGTGACGATGAGAATGATGATTGCACTATTCGTATTGAGAATGATGTCGAGGGTTTGGATGATTTTATTGTTGATGGGCAGGATGTAGACAGTTCACATTTGAGTGATGATGAACAGACAGAGATCTTCAATGATATGAACCAGGATGTGCCGTTTACCATTCCTTCTCCAATTCACTCTGCACCACCTCCTCCACTATACCGACATAAACAAGATCCGGTGTCGAATAATGAGCCGAGAATGGATGCAAATCCTATACATGAAGAAGCTAATTTGGTCTCTGAAAATGACAGTCGTCGGGCTAACACATTTAGGTGAATGCCGCCTATTGTGCATTCATCATCTGCATATGGCGATGATGCTTCATCGTTTGTAGTTGATGGGATTGAGGTTACGATTGGGCAGATGTTTAACAGCAAAACGGAGCTTCGTGAGAAGTTATCAAATTTGGTATTAAGACGCAACTTTCAATTCAAGGTGAGGAACTCCAACACAACAAAGTTTAAGGTTGTCTGTCGTGCTGCATCTTGTAAATGGCATTTACGTGCCACAAAGGTAGCCGATTCACATTTCTTCTAAGTGAAAAAGTATAAGAACCATCACACATGCTTCGAAGTCGGACTTCACCCAAATCACAAACAAACAACTACACATGTCATAGGCAAACATATTAAGAGCAAAATCGTTTAGGCATCGATAATTTATCGTCCGAAGGATATTATGTTTGATGTTCAGGAGCCATTGGGTGTTAGTATTACATACAACAAGGCATGGAGGGCAAAGGAGGTAGCTTTGCAAGAACTTCATGGATCTCATGAGGAATTATTCACACTACTCCCCCAGTACATGTACATGATTGAGAAAGCAAACTCAGGGACCAAAACGACTTTAGAAACTAATGACAACAACCATTTTAGATACTTTTTCATGAGTATGGGGGCCTCTATTACTGGATTTGCATCATCAATTAGGCCAGTTACCGCAGTTGATGGATCTTTCTTGAAAGGAAAATATAAGGGTACAATATTTTTGGGTTCTTGTATGGATGGAAATAAACAAATATACCCATTGGCATTTGGAGTTAGACATTCTGAAAATGATGACTCGTGGAACTGGTTCATGAGACAGTTGCGTGATCATGTTATAGGAAATGTCCAAGATCTTGTTTTCATTTCTGACCTCTATCGTAGCATTGAACGAGCTGTTGTAGCAGTTTTTTCCTCATGCACGGCATGGATTATGCACTCATCATCTGAAGGGTAACTTGAAGGCAACGTTCAAGGACAAGACTTTGTTGGATATATACTACCGAGCTGCAAGGACATATCACTGTGCTAATTTCAACTATCATATACGACAAATTGAATCGATAAATGGGCACGTTCACAATTTCATGGCCGACAGTATAATATCATGACAACAAATATAGTTGATTCGATGAACAGTTGCTTGTGACATGTGCGATTCCTCCCGGTTACATTGTTAGCAGATTATTACCGGGCGAACTTGTAGTAATGGTTCTATGAGCGTCGACAATTATTTGCTAACTCAAAATTACATCTCTCACCGTGGGCTAACGTATGAGAATTAGTGGTATCTCTCTTACTATGTATGAGGTGAGAGGCAACGACCGTGTTAGCGTCGTTGACATGCACGCTCGGACATGCACGTGTCGGGTGTTTGATCTTGACCATCTTCCGTGTGCACATGTATTAGCTATTTGTAAACGTATGAATCTACTGGCGTGCCATGATTATTGTGCCCATTGGTATACGACTGAAACATTACTACATGCATATGCTCTGCCAGTTGTTCCTGTTGGAGTTAGTGAGGATTGGATGGTTCCTGAGGAGATATGCAGCAGAGTGGTTCTACCGCCAGTCATGAGGAGACCAGCAGGTCATCCTCGGAGGAATCGAATCCCTTCCGTCGGTGAGTCTAGCTCGTCTCGAACTTACGGGTGGTGTGAAAGTTTCGGGCACAATCGTCAAACTTGCCGAAACCCAGTTCTACTTCATGACAGGGAATGATGTCTACCAAATGTAGGCAAGGAGTTTTTTTGTCTATGTCATATTATTTGTTTGTTGTAAGCGACGTAATCTACCTATTTTACTCCTTTGGAGGCTAGTTCAAATGAATAACTTTCATTTATGAGATTTTGTCTATGTATAAAACAATCATGTATGAAACATTTATTTATGTGCTTTGTCAATGTATAAAACATTCGTGTATCAGTGTAAAACATTCATGTATGAGTGAAATGGAACGACGTACACGTATATGCCAATACATCCAGGAGAAAATGTATTTACAAGTTTTCATACCCCTATACATGGAAAACACGTGCTACTGTACAAAAAATGTAACTATACAAAAAATGTAACTATACGAAAAATGTAACTATACAAAAATGTGTAAATATCCACAAGAAAGTACCATTCGGAGTTGCTTTATAGCTAAGAAAACTCAAACGGAAAACTAAACGGTCACCGTTTAAGAAAGAGTAATTATACTGCGCTTAACAAAAAGTACGTATAAAACGTTGATGCAACATTTCTCATTTAATGTTGTAGCCTCAGAATGCTTAGCTGAAAAGTATTTATTAATTGTTTAGGTGACTATAACTCCAGAAGTAACATCAAAGAAGATCAACAGAGATGTGATCCCAAAGCTCACTCGCCTTTACAAGGAGAAATACTTGGGTGAAAGAATTCTTGCATATGATGGGTGTAAGACTCTCTTTATGGCAAGCCCATTGCCCTTTGATTCGAAGGAATTTATTGTCAATTTAGAAGACAAAG
Organism: Boswellia sacra; assembly: GCA_013180625.2. NCBI lineage: Eukaryota > Viridiplantae > Streptophyta > Magnoliopsida > Sapindales > Burseraceae > Boswellia > Boswellia sacra. The sequence goes on along the minus strand of SNVD02010167.1, from coordinate 22,187 downwards.
ATGGTCAGGCCAGCACATCTCGTTCAAAGGAATTTATTGTCAATGCATAAAACTTTCATGTATCAATACATCAGGGAAAAAATGTATTTACAAGTTCTTGTACCCCTATACATAGAGAACATGTGCTACTATACAAAATATGTCACTATACAAAAATGTGTAAATATCCACAAAAATGTGTAACTATACAAAATATATACATGACACGAAATCATGGTAGAGTCGTGCTGGGCTACTACTCATCATCCGCTGACACAACATCAGATGTCCCTGTGATGGCCGCAACATCGGTTGAGACGACATCGGTAGTCCCTGTGGTGGTCGTAACATCCTCAGGTACAACATCGACAGGCCCTGTGATGCCAGCAACCTTGGGAGGCCCTGTGACGGCCGAGACGACCTCTTCTGCCTGTGGAAGAACGCGATAAGCCCAAAGCTGTAACGCTATTCTTTGTCGCTGGACATCGTCCATGAATGCCTTAATGGCTATCAGTGGAACGCCCCTCGCTAGGAATTCCATGTACTTCAAACAGTACATGCCGCATGCTCCTCCCCCAGCCTTCTGATGTGGCACCTGTGTCGAATCCTCGATGCTCTTAATGTCGTATGGGGTTGCGGGGTAGTCAGAAAGACCGTAAACATCCATTGACACCATACAGGGTATCAACTCTGCCAGGCACCGGACTGCATCTCTGACTATGTCGGTGGAATTGTATGTCATATATGAGTCATATATGACTACGACATAGTAATTCAAATCCATCTCGGCTGCCACCCAATGCTCGTCTCCTATGTTAACAGGAACAAAGAGCTGAAAAGGAAATTGAGAACATGAAAATCAATGACAATAATTCAAATAAAACAGCACATACTAACACATTGAATAAAAATGTACTCACCCTGTCGACCTCGACCAACGAGAGGCATCTCCCCCGTGACAAACTGGACCATATCATCCTCATTTACCCAGTTAATCTCATCCAGCCTGTCCAAGTATAGTTCCCACAACGACTTCACTTTTAACTGCAATTTTATGAGTACGGTTAGCACATTGAAGGAAGCAGAAATTAACTATAAATTCATATGTTTAGCAAATACCTACCCAGAAAGTGGTGTCCAGGAAAGCAGACCTCTGGACACCAGTTGCACCTATATCGCGAGCTCTACAACGTAACATCCATAAGTAACTATCCAAGTGCTGCATATAGTAATAGTAGTCAATACATATTGTAATTGTATATCACAATATTGGAGGAGACGACAAGGAGTGAAACAAACATCAGATGCTATCCACTCTGACAGCGTTATCAACATCTTGAAGAACTCATGACCAGCGATGCAGACGCCCAAATCAGTATCACCCTCCTCCCCCTCCTTCCATGCATCGAAGCTGATACTATCAGTAGCTGGCATGGGGGCACGTGGGTCAAATAGTAAAACCGGTGTCCACAGGTTGCTACGGTATACAATAACTGCATCCTATGTCACGGTCTAGCCAGGATGTACAGAAGGCTCCTGGGGGGGCTGAATATCTAGCTGTACATGCTGATCGTTAGAGCCTTTCTCCTGTGGCTCAACCATCGCCCTCTTTCTACCTGATGGACTGACAAAGGAGCTCTGTTTATGCTTTCCCAAAAATAGACGACAACCTAGAAGCGAAACAAAGTCTGTGGGAGGAGCATCGGCGGCATGAACACTCGTGTCCATGGGTTCAGGTTCTATTGGCTCCTGACCTTCACTGTCATCGCCTGAACCTCCATTTGAATCCTGTATTAAAGCAAACCATAACGTCAGGTTAATCAGTGTGACATCATGGAAATCACAAAATCCGTTTATTAACTTGTGCAATATACCGTGGCAACATATCCGAAATGGCCACCCAGATCTTCAACAGCCTCAAGCAGAAGAACTATCTCCTTCCGCATGTCCTTGTTCTCTACCCGTAACACTGTCATCTCCTCTCGGAGTCCTGCAAGCTCATGGAGAACTGTGCTCTCGAACCCATCATGGAACAGCTGTGCCTGTATATCATTATTCACAATCACTACGACAAAGCAACCAAGCAGCAATGCAAATGGATGAGTATACGAATGTAAATTCTCATTACATACCTTCGAGCTTGAAGGGATATCGTGTACAAGAGGGGAAATGTCACGGTAGGTGGTCGCATAACCCGACGAAGGAATCAAATCGTCTGTAGGACCATAACTGTCAAACGTGGTAGGCGCAGGACTGATGGGGGGATCGGTTGTGTCCATGTCTACCCCCATATCTGGTCTATCGATGGAACTATATCCAGTGAGATGAGTTCAGGATGGATCCTTATGACCTTGACTCTCCAATGCTGGAGGTGTAGGACTAACGGGGGAAGCAGGCGACAGAGACCGAACACGTTTATTTGCAGGACTGGCTATGTCTCTGACTGGCCTCACCTCAGGTCTAATTGGGGAACTATGACCAGCAGGAGGTGGAGCTGATGGATCCCCTGTCGGAAGTGGTTTGTCTGCAGGACTGGCTCTGTCTCTGACTAGCCCCACCTCAGGTCTAATTGGGGAACTCTGACTAGCAGGAGGTGGAGCTGATGGATCCCTTGTCGGAAGTGGCTCTATCCTCTCATTAGGTAACGAAGAAGCATCCACAGATGTCACCCATGCTACATTTGCACCTCTCCGGATGCCAACTACTACAGAAAGCGTAATATACCAATCTGTCATCTGCTCCGCCTCAGATGGCTCCAAAACAATGAGTGGACGAGCCTGCATCAACAAATAAGCCATCAAATTAAACATTACTTCGCTGTGACCAAAAACAGGAAAAAAAACAAGGGAACCTTATATACCTGCCTCCTAACCAAGAGGATATCGCATTTGACCATGTACTCCGACGGGGTCTTCTTTGTCTCCCACTTCAACAAGCGCGGTATCCTCCTCTCAAAGTCCTCGCCCACTCGCCTATATGTCGCGCCAATGTACGGCACGGCCTCGTACAACCAAACCTTAATAACATAAGGGTTTTTTAGTGACACTATGTATTTAAATTTGTACCCCAAAGAAACTAATAAACACGTCAACCCATTTATTTTTCAGTATGTACCTGAATAGCGTAGGGGCACCCTTCTAAGTTATATTTCTCTACGTGCTTCCCTTTCTCGGTCGTCTTGTTCTTCTTGGCTTCGACTCGCTTCTTATAACTTTCTAACCTCCCATCCAAAGCGTTTTTCATTCCTTTAAGTGTCTTATCAAAAGACACTGAACCCCATGGATAATCGTTAAAATTATCCAATGTGTTGACGAAATTCAACCACACACGGGAGACATGTCGGCGTCGATCTCATTCCATAAAAAAAAGCTCCAGCACGTAGAACAAGGCTAGCTTTACAACATCCTCGTCTAGCATAGCTGACACATTTAGTTGGCGAAGTCTCGGGTAGAAATCCATGAGCTCCATGTCCTTGCCCTCTAAGTATGTATCCAACAAAGGGCACGGATTCAAGACATTCGATATTGGTGGCACGGTGGAACCAAATCTCAAACCAGTAACCAAACCAAACTTGTGGGCAGAAAAATGAATCAGTCTTCCTGGAAAGAAGGAAAAAAAACATAAAATGCCAATAATGGTAACAAAAAACTTAACTACAACCATCAACTGCTAAAAAATAAAATTATTTGACTACTTTGTAGTTCAAACACCATATTTTTACCTTCAATAAGGAACCACATCTCGTCATCGTACCCTACTGTGTTAACCTCCCACTGAAGCATATTGTGCACCAACTAAGATGGAAATGACAGCGCCCGAATGTCTAGGACAAACCCAAATTGTTGCCTCTCACTTAATGTCACACGAATCCATTCTATACAGTCCAAACTTATTAAATTTGTGATAACCGCATGGTAGTGCTCATCATACAGTGTCTTGAGGGTGAACGACAGTCCAAATCCATTTGCCATTTGCTTCAACCTATAAAAAAAAAAAGTCTGTTATAGTTAAATTTCATGGAAAAAGTCAAAAAACAAGGCTAAAACAACCAAACTGTTAAAACGCTCGATAAAACTCAACGGCACACAACACACTCGATAAAGCTCAATAGCAAAAACTGAAGAAACTTTTGTCATATTAAACTTTTGTTGGATTCCGTCATCCAACATACGCTAGGTCGGACATCCGACAATATGACTGTGTCGGATGTCGGCCTAGTCGAGTATCAGATTCAGAATCCGACATTGTAAAACTCTTCGGTTGACGTATCCAACACTCGACACAAATGTTTCACTTTCATCGAATGTCGGTTGGTCAAAGAAACCGGCATTGAAACCGACACTCGATGAGGTGAAAATTGGTTCGTCCGACAAATGTGTCGAGTCCTATCGGTTGCACGAACCGACACTCGCCATCAGGTCATTTTACATAAAACCGACACTCGACATTCCCAATTACATATATGTCGTGTGTCGGAGACATGGTTCGAGACATCGTGATGTCGGTTTCCACGAAACCGACACTCGATGTCTATGAAAATGCCCTGATGACGAGTGTCGGTTGGTACATCCGACAGGACTTGACACTTAATGTCGAGTGTCGAGTATAAAACCGACACTTGTCGTTGTCTTCATCGTCATGAAAATCGTCCGTTTTCACCATTTTCATACACATCAAACTAAAAAATCAACCTAATAACACTTCATTTAGCCCCATAAACACAAAATAAGTACAAAAATTAATCCGAAACTCAATTTCCAAATTCAAAAATCCATAAAATCTAGCCCGAAACCCTAAGAAATTCAAATGTTTAATTTCGTATATAAATCTCTTTTTATGCCTAATCTAAACATCATTTTCATTCTTCATAACGCAAATATCACATCAAACAATCCATAAAACTACCAAAAAATAAAAAATAGCAAAAAAACCAACGAAGTAACTTACCCGAGTGTCGGTTCTTGCTTCTCTCTACGTCCTTTTGCTTGTATCCTCAAACGATCGTCGTGTCGGATTCCTGTTGCTGCGTTTCGGACAATGTTGAGTGGTGTAGAAGGCTTAACAACGACAGACGATTCTATGGAAAAAGAGAGAAATGAAGAGTTTTGTAATAAATTTAATTTCTCAGAGGTACGTATTTTGGTCATTTTACGCGGAAAATGTATATGGCATGAAAATTTTTCAGGATGCGTCTCATTTTCACTACAGGCCCCTAATTGTGTCTATTTTTTCAATTTTCCCTAAAAAATTTGAGGATTCCTTATACAGATTATTGCTAAAAGTTTAGTTCTAAGTTCAAAAATAATTATATTTTTAATTATATATTTTGTGTTTTTATGTCTAAATTTTTTAATTTTATCAAAATAAAAAAATCATTTATATTTCAAGAATAAAAAACAATTTCAACATTATTGTATAGTGTATACTTGCTCCGACAGTGTTTAATTAATATTTTTGATATGTTAGAAATGAGAAAATGTTCTCGTATTATTCTCTTAAATTTTATTTTTCATGTTTCAAGAGGATTATACATACTATTTTTTTCGCTTCTGTGAACAAAAATGATAGCCATATATATAGCTGCCTTGCCCTTTTTCAACGAAAAAGTCATACAACTAACTTGCAAGATAGTTTTTGGTTTTTTAATAATGCTCTTAATTCTCAAAAATTAATTTTAAAATCTCAATTCAAGTGACAAATATATATTATCATATTACTTTTGGTATTATTCCGTCACTTATATGATTATGTCACATTTAACAGAAATTAACATTTATCATGAGAAATATTAGTGACTGTTTTTCTAATAAAACGTCAAGCGTAGATTATTTACGAGATTCAATCCAATTTTCCAATCATTTTTAAGTTCTTTATAGAATACATTATCATGATAGACTTGATCTTTGATTGACTCAGTGTTGGTATTTATACTCATTTTTTAGTTTATAGTCAATCTCGATAAGCTTATTAATTGGTGTAACATAAATAATAATAATCAAATTAAGGCAAAAAGATGACAAATTTGACTTGTTCCATGTTTCATAAACAACATACAACTTATATCAACAATTTTCAACATTTTCAATAATTTTATATTCATTCAAATTTAATGTAGACTTGTAAAGGAATGAAAAAGCTATAGACTAAGATGAATTAATTATTCGAGACAATTAACTATTTAAGGAACGAGTAAGAAAGAACTTGTAACAATGTAACTTTATCTCTTTGATCGTACAATTTAATTCTTTTATATTAACTATTCATTTTTTTGACTAAATATTAAGTTTTCTATTGAATATATTTCTGCTTATTGAACGTTAAATTGTTTTTAGTTTATTGGGGGAATGGGTTTGTTTGAAAACTGAATTTAGTTATTACAAGACTCGTTTTCTAAAAAAATTATAATATAATATTTCACTGTTAAAAATTGCTAAATATTTTACTTTTTAAAATAATATTTGACGGTGTCATATTCGTTCGTCAAATATACACATATTTAAAAGCTAAAATTGCCAAGTGGCGAGTTTTCGTAGAGTGTGGAGAGACAATACTAAACCAATGTATATAGGACTATCTCCGTCTTCCCACTTGTGCTCATCAACCTTGGAAGGAATTCATGGAAGAGAGAAAGGAAATGGGTGGTGAAAGGAAGGCTGTTTGTGTAACAGGAGCTTCAGGTTACATAGCATCATGGTTGGTGAAGCAATTACTTGAACGCGGCTACACTGTCAAAGCCACTGTTCGTGACCCAAGTGAGTACTTTCTCTTCAGCTTTTCCATACTTGCATTGCATGTTCTTTTTCACTTCTAATTATTTCTGTGTCTTTGTTGATATTGCTCTATTATTCCCCTTTATATTACTTTGGGTCATTGTCCTATTGAGGCCGGCTTAATCCCTCGGCAACTAAGACGGTTGCTAAGCCCCGTATTTTGGGAAGGCCCCGTTTTTTTTTTTTTTAAAAGAAAGATATTTTTTTAACTCAAACGCGTTTGATTAATAAACAAAGGAAAGAAGAAAAACACTGAGTCGGGGGAGACGTAATGAGCCTGACCCCATTTAATTAGTTGTTGATTTTCATGAATGATTAATTAAAATTTTACCAAATATTAAAAAACTATCTTATTTTCCAAAGTTAATTACTTAATTTTTTTGAAAATTACGTACAATTAAGTTATCTTTCCATAAGTATTTATTTCCTATAAAATTATTTTCCAATTCTTATGATATCATTTATACTATAATAAATGTAATTTCAATAGCCTCATTTTTTTTCAGATATACTACTTTCAAATTCTCTCAGTTTTCTAAAAATATTGTCTTATAGTAATCCCAACTCTAAAATAATGGGTTCCAACGATCTAAGCTTATTTTATTAATATTTTGTATTATTATAGTATTACTAATTTATTTATTATCTGTTTATTTTCATGCTTGTTTTTAGTTGTTATTTATTTATTTTATATTTCAATGTTGATGGTTTGAAAAAGTTAATATTCTCTTAATCATGAGAATGTTTGGAAATATGATGCTCTTTGAAATATTATTTATGGGTTAAATTTTTTTTAAGAATTAAAAGTTTTAAAAGAAGTTTACAAAATAAAATAAATACTCCGATTAAAATATTTAATTATATGTATAAACAAAAATAATATTAACTAGTTTTTTTAATACTTATATTATAGAATATGATTTGGAGAAAGAAGTTTTTTTTTAATTAATAAAACTTTATCCAAGAATGACAATGTCACAAGAAAAAAAAAAGATTAAATTAATTAACTTTATTATCTATTAAAACAAGAAACATTAGAAGATTTTGAATATAAAAATTTTATTGATAATTTTGCTTTAAAAAGTAAGATCGATAATTTTTTAATGAAATTCTTCTGCAATTAAAAAAAATTATAAATTATAAATTTTGATTTGCTAAAAGCCTCGCATACAATTTTTGTCTTAGCCCGAAATGCGAATTGTCAGGCGGAATTTGTTTTTGTGGTTTGTTAATGATTATGAATTTCTGACTGTGAGTCACATTAATCATCAGTCAGCTTTTATACCGGACAATTTGCATCTAATTATCTTATTATTTTATTTTAAGAACAATAGTAGTTTTATAATTTTTTTGTTTAAGTTTTTGTATACAAACTTGTGTATAACGAAGAAATTAAAATAATAAGATATAAATATATTAATTTAATAAAAGTTGATGATAAATAATATTATATTAATTTGTATACATGAATTTATGTATAAAATTTATAAGAATAGTATTATTCTTGTTTTATTTCAAGCACTTGATTTAATCTACCAACTCCCATCTTTATTTAATTACCTCCACGTCACACTATATAATCCTCAAAATTATTTTCTTTCTCTTTGAGTGATTGATGAGAAATTCTTTTCTAATAAATTTTAATTTACAAAATGCTTATATGAAAAGAGTTAGGTGCCTTTTGGGTCGTCTCTGACTTTGACTTTTAAAAGCCATGGCCCTTCATGAAAAGAGTTAGGTGTGGTTTGAACAGTAGCACTTTTGACTTTGACTTCTAAAAATGTCATGGCCTGAGCCCAACCATCAAAATGTGACAAGCCCGTGAAATTGGCAATTTTGAGGTTTTGTTATTTAAACTCCTTAAAACCTCTTTCTAAATCCCACTTAAATCAAAAATTTTAAATTAAAAAAAGTTTATAGAAGTAAATGACTAAAAAAAATATTGGCATTATAAGTACATCCAGTTTCTTTGTTGTCTATCCAATTAATTAATTTTAAATACATTTTAAAGTTGTTTTTTATTTTTATAGAGTATTTTAAAATGATGGAGGATCAATTTAAGTATTGGCATTAATATAGGCGGAAGAAATAAGTGTTTTATTTTTATTTTTTGTTCAATTGTTATGAACTGAATATTTTCATTTTGTTAAATTTAATATAACCGAACAAGTAGGTTTTGTAAATATTTAATAAATTACGATTATTAATTCGATTATAAGAAAAAAAAAAACCTACATTGATATCATATTCAACTCAATATACCTGAACAAATAAGCCTTATACTATTGTAAATATTCAAATAAACAACAATGATTTGTTTTGTAATAAGTTTCCAACCTTATTTATCATGTTTAGTTACATTGAATTAACTACTACAAGTTCTAGTACGATCTAAACATCTTAATTATATGTATTAATCAGAGTTGCAAATTGTTAAATTTTTATAAACATTTGAAGGGTAAAAGCTTTATTGGTGATAATGGTGTTGATAACTAATTTGCCAAGTGTAGACTATATCAATGCCTTTACTATTGATAAAGTATAAAACTTTACCTTTTTATGTTTATATCTCGGAGAGGAAGAGTTGTCCAAATAATTTTTTTTGAGAGTAACATTTTTGTGAAACTTAAATAACAACGTGGGCAATTTATCCTTTGCCTCTGAACCCATAATTTCAATCAAACACCATCTAGCCCATGTGCTTCCCAGCCCAACAACCATTGAAGCAGTAATAAAATAAAACGGAAGAAAATAAGAACCAGAGATTTGTATAAGAAGAAAAAAAAATGAAAGGGTGTAAGTGAAAGTAATTTTATTGAATTGTACAAATATAAAACCATAAATACATGATAGACGGATACAGTACACTCACTCTACAGTCCACATCATGCTCAGAACAGTACACATAGCTGCATGCATGCATGAAAATATTTTTCGTTTAATTTGTAACATGATCTCCTCATATATATGGTATTTTCTACATGAAGAAGCCGTGCTTTGTTATATATATGAAGCAGGCAATTAAGACTCATTGATAATAGCTCAAAAATGTGCAACTGGAGTCCTCTTTTTCACTTTTTTTTACCTATGTCATAGGTGATCCTAAGATAAACCACTTAAATGCACTTGCTGGAGCCAAAGAAAGACTTCATTTGTTCAAGGCAAGCTTGTTAGAAGAAGGCTCTTTCGATTCTGCAGTTGAAGGATGTGAAGGTGTTTTTCATACAGCTTCCCCTCTTATTTCTGCAGCAACCAATAACCCACAGGTTTGCATATATTCTATGTTCTCTTTTCCTTTTCTCTTTGTATTTTTTTTTTCCCCACCTGTTTGTAATATATGAAAATAGATGGTAATTCCAAAACTTAAACCATTTATGTGATTGTGGTTATGTTCCAAAACTTCATAAGAAGGTTAGGTGACTCCACTTGATATATATTCTTACATATCAATTTAAGTCAACAAGAGAAACTCATGTATGATTCAATGGTTTGGATCTGCGATTCTTATTTTATTTATGTACTTTGGTCAACCAAGTTCATTATAATTAACAGAACTAATCAGTTTTTATTTTTGTGTAACAAGATTCAAGAATGTCTAAATTGAAATGTGAACTTAATAGCTACTTCTAACTTATATTCTCCTATGCATATTCAGGCTGAGATAATTGATCCTGCAGTGAAGGGAACACTTAATGTTCTTAGCTCATGTGCAAAAGTTCAGTCTGTCAAAAGAGTAGTTGTAACATCTTCTGTGTCTTCTATGTTCTTCAACGAAAATCCTCCAACCCCTGATGTGGTGGTCGATGAAACTTGGTTTTCAAGTCCGGATTTCTGCAGGCAGTCCAAGGTGTGTACGTAAATGTGCTAATTTCTACATCATACTAATGTTAATCACATCATATTTTTCTTTATGTGAATATTTTGTTTTGCTTGATCAAAAGAATTTCAGCCAAAGTTCATACAAATCTACATGATAGAATTTCAAAAATATCCATTTGCTATTATTAATGGAAGATAATATTAATTGTTAGGTCAAATGAAAGATACTGGCAATTAGGATTTCATCTTAGCTCAGTTTGTTGCGTCTACCATTTAATTTGGAAGTATTAGTGATGAAGATCATATTATCTGTCGTATTTCCTTCTTCATTATTGACTGACCAATATCTGGTTTTCTTCCAGCTCTGGTATCCACTTGCAAAGACCTTAGCTGAAGCTGCTGCTTGGAAATTTGCGAAAGATAATGGGATTGACTTGGTTACACTGCACCCCGGATTGGTGATTGGTCCTTTCTTACAGCCAATGCTTGTTTCCACCATGGACGTGATCATGAGCCTCATAAATGGTAATATTCAACAATCACTGTGGATTAAAGATATTATCTCATCTTTTTTGAACTAAAAGAAGATCTTCTTGGTCCTCATTCCTGTCACAAACAGCTATGCTAGACCATAACATGGATTATTGCTAAGTGGTTGAGGTTATTAATTTGACTGCAGGAGTTAAAATATTCCCCAGCCCTTATAGATTTGTTGATGTGAGAGATGTTGCATATGCACACATTCAAGCTCTTGAGATTCCCACAGCAAGCGGCAGATATATTTTAGCTGCAACGTCAGCTGCACAGCTTAATGAGGTTCTGGATCAGTTGCACAAACATTGCCCTACTCTGCATCTTAATGAGAAGTACGTTTCAGTATTTTTGCCTTTTATTCAGTTGGTTTGATTTGAATTCTGTATGTTCTTTCATCTGACTTACTGTCGTAATAAGGAAATTTAATTGAGTTTCCTTGAGCTTTTCTATTAAAAATAGTTGAGAATATGAAAGGATTCAGGTTATTTTGTGTTTAGAATTCAGACTAACCTTTAATTATTTGTCATAAGCCAACTATGCAAGATACTTCAATTAGAAGCTCTAGATACTTCAGAATTTAGATATAGTACAAAATGTAGTAGCACAAGTTAACGGGAACTCGAAGATATGCAATTAGAAATTATAACTACTCCTAATTAAGTATTGTTGCATCTTTGATTAAAAAAGATAGAAGATGTCGGGTAATTCATATAAACTGCATGAACATATATATGAGAAATTTCCTTGAGAGTTTTCTCTCCTTACAAACATGTTTATTAATTCATGGCAGATTCAAAGATGCAGAGTACGAGCCAGCATTCAAGCTTTCTCAGGAAAAAGCAAAGAGCTTGGGAATCAATCACATGCCATGGGAGTTGAGTCTTAGGGACACCGTTGAATGCCTCAAGGAGAAGGGCTTCCTGAATGTCTAAGAAGCTACCGACAGGGAAGTGATGCAAAACATTGCAAACAACTTCTGCAATTCCTGAACACAGTTTTAAGGAATAAGGCTAGTGAACCAAGAATATTGAGTTGTGTATTGATTACATATAGGAGAAACTATTGATAGGCCCATTTCGTTTATCTGGGCTTTAAAAACTTTCAGAGCCTCTTTTTCAGAGATTATATGGTCACCTTCGGTTTTGATGTAATGAAAACCACTTTTAGGCGTCCATGTGGTGTTCATTTGATCAGGTATAGTACGAGAATGATTATAAACCATCATACTGGTAGTGGATTCATTGATATTTCCTTCTGCAAATTTTTGGTTTCTTTGAAATTATTAATGAGCTTTTTATGTTCATAAACCTTAATTAGAGAGATCAATGTATTATTAATTCAACAAAAGAATGTTATTCTACCCTTGCTTTGGGTGGATTTAAACTGACAGTTCATTTCATTTATACCATACAACGTTTTTTTAAACATAAGCACTTATAAACACCACTGCCTGTCAAAGAGGTTATATTTATTACAATTGTGGTACCTCATCTAATAATTTAAGTTTTCGTATACACTACGTTACCATGATATATCCGAACTAAACTAAGTAATCAACACACGGTGAAGGTATGGACAGTCAAAATCAGGTTAGTGTTTAAATTTATGAACTGGGTCTGCTAATTTATCAGGCCCAGGTTTAAGATGAAAATCCGTCAAGGCCCAGACCAAAAAAAAATGTTGTTTATGAAACAGACAGGGAGAGATGTGATGAGTGGTACTGTAACTGCAGCAAATAAGGTACTATTAACTCCATTATAACTAAAAGTGAAGCGGGTTGTCATATAGCTAATAGCTTCCTGGTCTTTGGCGTCGTCTTTCCACAAAGGCTCATTAGTAAAACTCAAATTTGACACGAATTCACGGAAAGAGAGAGAGAGAGTGAGTGAGTGAAGGGAAGGTGGTGTGTGTAACAGGAGCTTCAGGTTACATAGCATCATGGTTGTTGAAGCAGTTACTTGAAGGTGGTTACGCTGTCAAAGCCACTGTTCGCGACCCAAGTCAGTCTTCTCTTTATAATCTCTCTTCAGCTTTTCTATATTTGGATTTTTCTTTTTCTCTGTTTATTTCTGATACTACAAACCCAATTCTAGTGTTGTTGAACCTTCATCCAGTTTCCTGGTTTTATACTCGTATTTACATGTACATGCCACAGATGATGATGCTAAGATAAGCCACTTACATGCACTTGATGGTGCCAAAGAAAGACTTCATTTGTTCAAGGCAAGCTTGTTGGAAGAAGGCTCTTTCGATTCTGCCGTGGAAGGATGTGAAGGTGTTTTCCATACAGCTTCCCCTGTTACTTTTCCAACCAATAACCCTCAGGTTCATTCCATATGCTTCTTTTCCTTTTTTTATTTAGTTTCTTTTTTTGAGATTAATAACATAATCGAATTGTCAGCTTTTTCTCCCATATTTCAGTCTGAATTAATTGATCCCGCAGTGAAGGGAACGCTTAATCTTCTCAGGTCATGTGCAAAAGTTCAGTCTATCAAGAGAGTAGTCATAACTTCTTCTGTGGCTTCTGTGACACAAAATGGATTTCCTCAGAGTCCTGATGCGGTGGTCGATGAGACTTGGTTTTCGAGTGTAGATTTCTGCAAGAAGTCCAAGGTGTGTAAATGTTCTAATTTCTAGATTCTAATGTTTATCATGATATATATATATATATATATATATATATATATATATATATATGAATGTTGACTATTTCATTAGCTTCTTGTAAGGAAAAATTGTTTCTGCAGTCTGCATTTAAAGTATCCAGTGTGCCTTAACAACTTGATCCCCAGACTTGTTATGAATCCTGGAAATTTTGGCAGAAAACAGTCATATGGTCGTTTCATATTGGAGATTTGAATCATTAAACATAAAATCGAAAGACATTCTTTGTTTTGTTTGATCAAAACAATTTCGGCCAAAGTTCAAACAAATCTACATGATACAGCTTCAGAAAGAGAAATATTTACTTGATATACTTAAGCAGTAAAAATGAATATTTTTTATTCAACTTTATTGTACACCAATTATGGAACATCTCTAAATGACATTTACTCCAGTCAGGACAAGGAAAGATTACTTGATTTAATTAATTTTCTCTCATTTTACTAAAACTACTAATGGAAGATAACATTAATTTTTTAGGAAATGAAAGATACTGTGATAGGATCCGCATGCACTACACACACACTGTCACAGTAAGCTTAGCTGAGTTTTCTGGAAATTGAATGAAGTAGGGACAGTAGGGAAATAGATGGAAGGTGAAATGTAGAGTTATTATAGTGTTTGGCAGGAAATTCGAGAGTCCTGCCCTCTCTCCCGACAAAAACACTGATCAACAAAATGACAATCGACCCCTCTTCTCTCTTCACTCCCTGCTTCATATATCCCATAACTAACTTCACAATTCCCTAGGCAACAAAATAACTAACTCCTACAACATCCCAAAAACAGCACAGCAATAACAGAAATAATTAACAACAAATTCACAATTCTGCCCTTTTCCCTCCACTGCCTATTTCTATCAATACCTCCCGCCCAACTTTCACCTTGTCCTCAAGGTGAAGAGTAGGCTGCTTCAGCAGCCTCTGCCTCTTTAGCCTTAAGTTTAGTTTTCTGCCCTTCCTTCTCCTCCATAAGCTTCACTAAATCTTCTTCCTGCCCTTCTTTCCTCAATTCTGCTCTCACAAATTCTTGCAACTCCTCATCAATTTCAGTCCCATCATCATCCAAAATGATATCTACAATCTTAAGCATCTCATCCAATCTCCCAACTTCACTCAAAGCCTTCATCATACACTTATAACTTTCATTATTCATCTTCAGCTCCTTTACAATTATATCAAAGAATGATTTTGCCTCGTCAATCTTCCCCACTTTAACCAATTGATCAACCAATCTGTTATAAACTTCCAAGTTCGGTCTCAAACCTGCGTCAATCATCTTCTGAAAATAAGCTGCAGCGACCTCCATTGTAATATCTTGAATGCTGGATATTGACGGGTATATTTTTCCGTTGAGAACCTCATTGTCAGTCATGTATTTAATTAGGCACTCAGCTGCAACCTGGAGCATACCATCAGAGATGATCCGTGAGCCAGATAAAAGAGCACCAAGTCCGATACCTGGAAATGGGTACATGTTGTTTCCCTGATTACAGTGCCCAATATGGCCATTTCCCATATCAACATCTTTAAATGACCTCCCACTTGCAAATATAATATTGTCACCAAAAATGAAAAATGCTTCTTCTGGGGTGCACTCAGCATTTTTCGTGGGGTTTGACATTGCAAAAATGGCTGGTCTAGTAGAAGTTGAACCTTTCGTGGCCTCTAACACCTCTTTTGAGAACAATTTCCCCACTGCAGATAGTCCAAGAAGCACATCAGTCTTCACTTGCTGCACCACTTCAGCAAGACTTGCACCCTCTGCTAATCCTTGAGGACCAACTTCTTTGGCCTTCCTTGCAAAAGGAAGGGTCTCTGGATCAATATTTTCACGCTCCTCAGTGATGAGACTCTTAGTATCAACTACCCAGAATTGTCTACTTGCACTATCAAAAGCAGTTTTATTATTTCCTAGCCTCCTTGCCATTGTCTTCCTTGCAGCATTGAGAACCCCTATCCTTGCACTTCCAGCACCAGCAACAACAATCTTTAGCTTTGGAAAGTCAATCATTGGCCTTCCTTGTGCCCTCACAGCACCTAAAAGGCTAGCAATTGGAACCCCTGCTGTAACCTGTACATCATCATTGAACATTCTATAGGTATTTCTATACTGCTGCAACAGCTTGAAGGCCCACTTGCTTTGGAAATCATCAAACTGCACAATCACATGTGGCCAACAAGTGACCACTGCCTCCATAAATTCATCAACAACTGCAACATACTCATCGCCATCAAGATGGTGTTCTTGCAAGCCCAGATCCAAAATTCCCCTGCTGTAGTTTTGATAATGAGGGTTTTGATGCTGATTAATATTGTATTGCTGCTGTTGTTGAGGATTTTTGCCGAAATTTCCCTGCTGTTGACCTTGTTGCTGCTGTCTAACACTCTGTCTATTAACACTTCTCTGGGTCACATTCATGGGCTGGCCCAACCCACTGGGCTGTAGCAGTGGCTCCTCAGCCCGTATTTCTGGTTTAAGGCCATTAAGAAAGGTGCCTTCCTTTAGTCTGACTTTGGGTTTCCTAGCATGAATGGCAATTAGGCACTTGTAGTCATATGTTTCCGATGGGTGTCCATTGTCATAGGTGCCATTTTCTTCACTTAGATCATCACTGTCACTCTTGTCATCATCCTCTGGGTCAGCTGTAAGTTCTGCTGGTTCTTTTCCCCACTCATCTTCGTCCAACTTCTTTTCCTTCATCGGGTCATTTCTTGTATCCTCATGACTCGATCAGAACCTGCTCAACAGCAGCGCCTTCATCTCCTCCCAGCTGCGCACCGGACGTCGCCGATCTTCCTGCTGGAAGCAGGCCCGTGCCTCGCCGTCGAAACTCACTGTAGCTGCTTTGATCTTCTCCATCTCTGACAAGCGATTTAGAGAGAAATATCGCTCTGCCCTGAAAATCCACTCGTCGGGATCTCCTCCGTGAAACCCCGACATCTCAGATCGTCGCGGTGGTCGAAAACATCGTCTGTGATTCTCGCCGGCGTTGAAGCTGCCGTCAAACACCGACATCTCTGACTGTCGACGCCAAACTCCGCCGCGCCTCTCAGATTCACGATGGATCTCGACTTTTTCACGGCCGCTTGGATCTTCACTGTCAGAGGTAGGCATCTCGACTCGTCTGGTTCGAATCTCCGTTGTCCATGGGTCGTCGCTTCCACCACCTCTGGTGACGAATGAAGGCGATCCTCCTCCAGATCCTCCCATCGGCATTTTCTGTTTGGACGTTGATGCAGAGTGGTGAGTGTTCTCCTGGTTCTCCGCGGTCATGGCCTCCAATTTTTCCAGAATCGCTGCCATGCCTTGCTCCAGAATCTGCACCTTCGCCATCCCTTTCTTGACAGCACCGATATCGTCCTGGAGCTGGGTAAGTTTCTCTTCCAATATCTCTATCCTTGCTTCCTCTTCCTTAGCCATTTTAGGATCGTCGCTCTGATACCAATTTGATGGGATCCGCATGCACTACACACACACTGTCACAGTAAGCTTAGCTGAGTTTTCTGGAAATTGAATGAAGTAGGGACAGTAGGGAAATAGATGGAAGGTGAAATGTAGAGTTATTATAGTGTTTGATAGGAAATTCAAGAGTCCTGCCATCTCTCCCAACAAAAACACTGATCAACAAAATGACAATCGACCCTCTTCTCTCTTCACTCCCTGCTTCATATATCCCATAACTAACTTCACAATTCCCTAGGCAACAAAATAACTAACTCCTACAACACCCCAAAAACAGCACAGCAATAACAGAAATAATTAACAACAAATTCACAATTATGCCCTTTTCCCTCCACTGCCTATGTCTATCATACTGACACTTTTGCATGTAAGATGCATCTTTATGGTGTTCATCTCAGCTCAGTTTGTTGCATTGCATCTGTATGTTCAAGAATATTAGTGATGAAATCATATTATCAATCATCTTTTCTTTTTTCATCTGGACTAATCAAAATCTTATTTTCTTCCAGAGCTGGTATCCACTTTCAAAGTCCTTAGCCGAAGAGGCTGGTTGGAAATTTGCAAAAGAGGATGGAATTGACGTGGTCACACTGCACCCAGGGCTTGTGATTGGTCCTTTCTTACAGCCAATGCTTAATTTTTCCGCGGAGATTATTCTGGACCTCATAAAGGGTAATATTCAACAATCACTGGGGATTAAAGATATTTTTTATCTTTCTATGTATGTCTCTAACTTTCATAAGGAGCTCATTCTCAAATTTATAGTAACCTGCCAAAAAAAAAAATTGTGGTATCATATAAAAACTGGTAACCGTACTTGTAGCTAATTTATGCTACTTCAACTAATGTCTCTTTGACTTAAGTGGTTATGTAGCATACAACCAAAAGTTAATTAGCTAAACCAAGATTTTTCTGTATTAGTTTAAGCTTTTGGACAATTGGTTATCCAATGTATGAGAGATTGTTTAACCAAAAGACCTATATTAATTTCTAGAGGCCGGATAAGGTTATTCTCTAATGGAATGTGATATTGTTGTAGTAGGAATATGAATCTAAAATGAAACTTGCTCTTTTCATTATGTGAAGTTGAGGTTACCTTTCTGTAAATCATGACATTAATGTCTGTCTGCCACATTATTAATTAATTGAGTGATTGGATATCTGTACAGTGTCCAATCTTTTTCAAAGACCGGGCAGATCTTCTTGTCCTCTTTTCCTGTTACAAAAGGCTGCAAAATAGCTTAGATTATTACTAACTGGTTGAGGTTATTTGAATGCAGGAGTTCAATCATTCCCCAGCCCTTATAGATTGGTTGATGTGAGAGATGTTGCTTATGCACATATTCAAGCTCTTGAGATTCCCACAGCAAACAGCAGATATTTTTTAGTTGCAAGAGTTATACAGCTTCATGAGATTCTGGGTCTGTTGCACAAGCATTACCCTTCTTTGCATCTTAATGAAAAGTATGTTTCTGCATATTTGCCTTTTCACTCAGTTTCCTTGATATAAATTCTAATTAGAGTAAGTTATGGCAAGTAGTTGTACTTCAATCACATGAAAATATGTGAGGAACTTTCTTAAGAATCTGCTTCCCTTAGTAACTGGAGACCATACGTATTTACTACTGGCAGATTCAAAGATGCCAAGAATGAGCCAATGTTCCAGGTCTCTCAGGAAAAAGCAAAGACCTTTGGGCGTCGATTTTATGCCGGTGGAGGTTAGTCTTAGGGACACTGTTGAATGCTTCAAGGAGAAGGGCTTCCTGAATGTTTAAGAAGGTAGTGATGCAAAACATTGGAAACAACTGCATCAATTCCTAAATGTACAGTTATAAGGAATATAGCCAGTGAGCCATGAAAATTGAGTTGTGTATTCATGCGAAAGAAGTTGCTAACGAGTCCATTTCATTTATATGGCATTGAAACTTTGAGAAATCTTATTCAGATTATGCGATCACCTTTGATTTGGATGTTATGTAAGCCTCTTTTAGAGGTATATGTGTTGTTCATTTGAATAAAATAGAAACTAGTACTGTGAGAAAGAGGGAGATGAGATGTATGCAACTGTAACAGGAAGCAAACAAAGTATATTAGTTTATATTTTATTTAACTAGAATAATAGAAAGATACTACTAACCCAGTTATAACTAATACTAAAACAAATTGTATTTTCATTGTCTTTCAACAAATGCTCATTAGTGGAAATTCACCCTGACGCGAATCCACAGAAAGAAAGAGAATGGGTGGATAGGGAAGGTGGGTGTGTGAAAAGCGTAACTGGAGCTACATGTCACGAGCTTAGAGGTTTGCGCAGCTACTCGTGTGGCATTTAGGCAACTTGACTCCGAAAGTTGCTAAGTAAGCCTTGATGTCCGTTCAAAGAGAAGAAATGATCGTTGAGCCGAAGAGCCTGTAGGCAAATAAGAGAAGAGATGGAGACAAGAATTGCTAAGCAAAAGGGCTTTGTATTATATGAGAAAGCTTTACAATGCTTGGATGCTTTGTGAATATTTGTGGATGCTTTACAAATGAGCTTGGAGGGGTTTATATAGTGAACCACCTCTCAAATGAATGGCCTAGATCTAGTGCATCTAAGGGTCCTAATTCATTCTTATCTACTACATTATCTAGATATATACAAGAGAATATTATCTACTAAATAATCTAGATAAATACAAGAGATAATTATAGGAGTTTATCTTGCTAGAGAATTCTAGAAGATGGGCTTGGGTCTGGTCTTTCTAGAAGCTGGGCCAAGCCACTAACATCTTTGGGTCATTCTAGCAAGTAAATTGGGCGGGTCATGACATCCTCCCCCACCTAATTCCGTAACGTCCCTGGCACGCTCGTCCTTGTAGCATTGGATGTGCTTGCTGAATTGTCACAAGGTGTCTTCGCGTTCCCAACTTGCCTCACTATCCGGAAGGTTTTTCCACCTTATCAAATATTCCGTGCATGGTGGAACTCCCCTCCTTCGTATTATCCGATCCGCAAGGATGTATTCCACGTCCTTGTCAAATGCTGTGACTACGGCTGTGGGTGCTCTCTTGGACTCGCTTTGACTAGGATCTTCCTTGTCCTCGTAATAGGGCTTGAGGAAACTGACATGGAAGACCGGATGAATCTTAAGGTTGGGTGGTAACCGAACCTTGTAGGAGACTTCACCCACTCGCTTGAGAATTGGGAAGGGACCTTCGTATTTTCGCACCAATCCCTTGTACACTTTGCGAAGTGATTTGAATTGTTAGGGTAGGAGCTTGACAAGTACCAAGTCCCCCTCTTGAAATGCGAGGTGTTGTCTTTTCGTATCCGCTCACTTCTTCATCCGTTTGGCGGTCTTGTCCAAGCATGCTCTTATAATATCGGCTTGCTCATGCCATTCTTTTGTAAGCTTTTAGGCAGCTGGGCTTTTTCCTCCATATGTCGAGGCTATGGCATGTGGAGTCATTGGTTGTTGTCCCGTCACAATCTCGAAGGGACTCTTACCCGTTGTCTCGCTCCTTTGGAGATTATGTGAGAATTGGCGTCTAGCAACTTTGCCCAATCATGTTGATGGACGCTCACATAATGCCTCAAGTATAGTTCAAGCAAGGCATTGATGCGTTCGGTTTGCCCATCGGTTTGGGGATGAAAGCTTGTTGAAAAGCTCAAGTCGGTCCCCAACATTTTGAAAAGCTCTCCCTAAAAGCGTCCTGTGAAACGAGGGTCACGATCACTTACAATGTTTTGTGGCACGCCTCATAGCTTCACTATGTGTTTGAGAAATGCTCGAGCGGCTTTGTCCACGGTGCAATCCGTAGAGACGGGTATGAGGGTGACATATTTGCTGAACCGATCAACTACCACCATTATGCTTCCATACCCTTTAGATTTTGGCAAGGCCACGATGAAGTCCATCGAGACGCTTTGCCATGGGCTTTCTGCAATGGGTAGGGGTTCAAGCAACCCCGCTGGACGTTGGTGCTTGACCTTGTCTTGTTAGTACACAAGGCAAGTCCTTACATAGCCCTCCATGTCTTAACTCATTTGAGGTCAATAGTAAGAATCTTGCAAGAGTGCAAGGGTTTGTGCCATACCTAAGTTACCAGCCCACTTGGAATCGTGACACTCCTTGATGATCTCTTTCCGCAAGTTCCCATGTCTAGGCACGAAGAGGCGGTTACCCGTTGTGAGGAGTAAGCCTTTATCATGTCAAAAACGTCGTGTCTTTCCCTCACTTGCCAATTTCAATAGATTGTTGGCTATGGGGTCGTGCTCTAGACCTTGTTTGATGTGGTCAATGAGCACACTTTGTGGACGACTTGCACTCAATGTGGCAAGTTCTGCCTTGCGACTTAGGGCATCGGCCACAACATTTTCCTTGCCCGCTTTGTACTCGAGCCTATAGTCGAATTCGGTTAAGAAGTCCTGCCATCGTGCTTGTTTGGGGCTTAACTTCTTTTGTGTTTGGAAGTAGCTTGTGGCTACATTATCGGTTTTGATGACAAAGTGGGAACCAAGCAAGTAATGTCGCCAAACCCTTAAGCAATGGATGATGGCGGTCATCTCCTTTTCTTGGACCGTGTATCGCCGCTCTGTGTCGTTGAGCTTGCGGCTCTCATAGGCAATGGGGTGCCCTTCTTGCATGAGAACTCCCCCAATGGCAAAGTCGGATGCATCCGTGTGCATCTCGAATGGTTTGGTGTGGTCGGGTAACACCAATATCGGTTCTTCGCATATTGCCTTCTTCAACCTCTCGAAGGCATGTTGGCACTCTTCGGACCAGTGCCATATGCAGTTCTTCTTGAGAAGATATGTGAGTGGGGCGGCTTTGGCTGAGTTACCCTTGATAAACCGCCGATAGTAATTAACTAACCCAAGGAAAAACCGTAGCTCCGGTACTCTGGTGCCTTGGTAGAAGGCTCCCATTCTTGAATGACTTTCACTTTGGCTTGATCCATCATGAGCTTCCCATCC
>SNVD02010165.1:0-44376 GCA_013180625.2 Boswellia sacra | reverse complement strand
AATTCTACAATTAATTCACAAATCCTTATCTTGTGGTAGAGAAGGATCCCTTAACCAGCTTTCTCCCATTGATTTTTCATTCAAATTTACTTTCTATTTTGTTATTCTTTACTTGCATTCTTATTTCATTTAGTAAAGCATTCAACAAAAATCCCCCCTGTTTAGTTTATTGTTGCTGGAAATAACAAATTCAATTAGAATCAATCCTCGTGGGAACGATATATTACTCATCACTTTATTACTTGTGCGACTAGTATACTTGCTAGTTTCGAACGCATCAATTAACTAGATAAATTATTAATGCAAGTAAAGAATAACACAATGCAAACTTAAATGAAGCGAGAATTAATCAATGATAGAAATCCAATTAAGGGATCATTCTCTGCCACAAGATATGGATTTGCGAATTAATTGTAGAATTGTCATCCAATTACACCATTGAAATTATCAACCGCAGATAATAACAAGCTCTGTTACCCCAATCTTTCCTTACTTTGTCGTTAAATAAAACAGGCTCTGTATTTAATCTCTATCCATTAAACAACCTAGAACAAGCTCTCTAAATTTAATTCAATGAATGCATTACAAAAAGAAAGATAGGTTTTGCTGCGGATTCTATGAAATCCACAGAGGCGTCTTTAAACAGTCGAACACCTGCTTCTATTCTTATTCGTCATGTTGGTAAGGATAAAGATAAAAATGCTCAGAGTAAAAAGGGTGGCAATGGGGGTAGAGGGGTAAACGCCCTCGATGATTTCTTTATTGAATTATGAGTTTTTTCCAGTTTTCTATGATAGGAAGTTGGAATATTAGAGACCTTAATGGCTTCTCTACGCAGTGGGCAGTTAGAAATTGGATCTCTAAGTACTCTTTAGGTTTGATTGGTCTTTTAGAGACTAAGGTTGATCAGCGACACCTTATTTCAGTTGTTTGGGATATTTGTCCTTCTTGGAAGTTCTTATCCAATGCTACTGAGTCCATTGCCTGCAGAGTTTTGGTGTGTTAGGATCCTACTTTGTGCAGTTTGAGTGATTTGAAGCTTTCTCTATAGTGGATCGTTTGTCGGGCTACCAGATTATCAGATGGGATTTCCTTTGGTTTGATCTTTGTTTATGGTTCTAATGATCCAGGTGTTTGTCGACAATTATGGGACTTTCTCAGAGCTCAGTCCATGGGTTTCAATGACTTACCATGGTTGGCATTAGGTGATTTTAATGCGATTTTACGCTTATCGGATAGGGTTGGAGGGGATCAGGCTTGGCATGATTATATGGATAAATTTGGTCAATGTGTTCATGATGCAGCGTTGATTAGGGTACCATCTTTTGAGCTTCAGTATACTTGGCATAATGGGTGGCAGGGAAAGGATACTATTCTTCGGACTCTTGATTGGAGCTTTGGCAGTGCTTCATGGTTCTTGACTTGGCTAAAATCAACTTCTGAGATACTTCCATGAGATGTTTCTGATCACAGTGCTATGGTCATCAAGTTTGAAAATCAACGTAGGCAGACCTCGAGTCCCTTTAAGTTTTTGAACTTTTGGGCTGATCGAGAGGATTTCTTGGAGATTGTTCAAAGAGTGTGGTCTACGCATGTGGACGGGGATCCTATGTTTCGAGTCACGCAGAAACTGGGTTCGTTGAAACGAGAGTTTAAGACTTTGCATGCTAAGGCTTCTAGTCATATCTCTAGTAGGGTCATTGAGGTTAGAGGTTAGTGGGCTGCAGCTCAGGCTGCTCTGGATGAGAACCCTCATTCCCCAAAGCGTCTTTTGGCTAAGAGGAATTTTGTTAAGTAGTATTCCCAGTTGTGCAGAGATGAAGAGGCTTTCTTTCGACAGAGGTCAAGGATCCAATGGCTTTCTCTAGGGGATCAGAATACCAAGTTCTTTCACAAGTCTCTACTCCATAGACAGGTCAGAAATCGGATTCATCAGCTTGAAGATGAGGATGGTACCATTGTTACAGATCGAGGCGACTTAGGCCATCTAGCTGTGAGGTATTTTCAAAAATTGCTTACAGCTCCTTCTCGGCCTTCTCTTGTAGATGCTTCTCGGTTTTTCTCTGGAAGAGTCTCTGAGGAGATGCTACCTTCTTTGATATGCCCTATTACTGATGATGAGATCAGGTCAGCTTTATTCTCGATTCCTGATGATAAAGCTTTAGGATCGGAGGGTATACTTCTTTGTTCTTCAAAAGGGCTTGGGATATTATAAGTGTGGAGTTTACGGCTGCTGTGCGCTACTTCTTCACAACTTGTCAGATGCCGAAGTGTGTTAATGCCACTAGGATTGCCTTGATCCCTAAGGTAGAGTCTTCGAGGACTATGAGTGACTTTTGACCAATTTCTTATTGTAATGTACTTTACAAGTGCATCTCCAAAGTCATTGTGAATCGATTCAAAGTAGTCTTACCTGATGTAATTGGGAGTTCACAGTCAGGTGGATATTCGTAAAGCTTTTGATACTGTCAGTTGGGATTTCATCCTTTTGCAGCTAAGGACGATCGATATTCCAGAGTGTATGGTTCGATGGATTGCTACGCACATATCTTCTGCACATTTCTCGGTTGCTTTAAATGGAGAGCTTCATGGGTTCTTTCCCACCTCCAGGGGAATTCAGCAGGATGATCCATTGTCACCATATCTTTTTGTGTTGGCCATGGAGGGTTTAAGTGGTATTCTTTGGGAAGCTTCTCAGATGCCTGATTTTCGATTTCATTGGAGATGTCAGCAGGTCTCTCTCACTCATCTTTGTTTTGCAGATGACCTGATGGTCTTTTGTAGGGCAGATGTGGGCTCTGTTCGAGTGGTTCGTGCAGCTTTACAGGAGTTTGCCGAGCTCTCTAGTTTAGTGACGAATTCGACCAAGAGTCATGTATTCTTTTCTGGCGTCAATGATGAGGACCAAACTGCATTGCAGACCATCTTGGGTTTTTAGGTGGGGAGTTTACCAGTTAGATATTTGGGGGTGCCGCTCATCAGTACCAGATTACGGCTCTCAGATTGTACTCCATTGATAGAACGGATCCTATCGAGGGTCAGGTTATGGACTTCTGCTATGCTGACTTATGCTGGTTGTCTTCAGTTAATCAAGTCAGTACTTTTTTCTATCCAAGTCTATTGGTCCTCCATGTTCATATTACCGGCAGCTGTGGTTCGGAAGATCGAGGGTATTCTAGCTGCTTTCCTCTGGAAAAGGACATCTTTGTCTCATTCTGGGGCCAAAGTTGCTTGGGACTCGGTTTGTTATCCTTTGAAGGAGGGGAGATTGGGAATTAAGCGAGTAAAGGAGTGGAATCGTGCTGCTATTCTGAAGCATGTTTGGAGACTTCTTTCTGACAAATCCTCCATATGGTCCTCATGGGTTCATAAGGTGCTCCTTCGAGGCCGCTTGTTTTGGCAGGTTAGGGTTACTTCTGGACCCTCCTGGTCTTGAAGGAAGATTTTGCATAGTCGGGATTGGTGTAGGGGCAAATTTATCTCTTGCATTGGAGATGGCCGTGATACCTCACTTTGGCAGGATTACTGGTTGCCGCAGGGGCGTCTTTGTGATTTGTTTTTATTCAAGACTCTTTCATCCACAGGTCTTCCCTCAAATGCAAAGGTTACATCTGTTATTCAGGATGGGGACTGGGCTTTTCCTAATGGTGCGCCGGTCCTTGGATGGATTTGGGACTCAGTTAGCATTCCGCCTATGATGGGGAATCCTAACCATATTGTTTGGAAGGGCTACAGCTCTGGTATTTTCTCTATTAACTCAGCATGGGGTTTATTACGGAGTAGGTGATCGGTGAACTCATTTCATCATCTTCTCTAGTTCCCTAGCCATGTTCCAAGATACTCATTTATTCTTTGGTTGGCCTCGTTGGGATGTCTTCGTGCTTTGGATCGTCTATGGCGTCATGAAATGTCATCCTCTTTAGGTTGTGTCCTCTGTGCTTCAGCAAATGAGAGTCATGACCATCTTTTCTTTAGTTGTCCTTTCTCATCTTCTGTATGGAGGGAGATTTCAGCTAAGACCTTCATTGTTTGGCCTTCTTTTGGTTGGCTCTCTCTACTTCATTGGGCTTCTCAACATCTTCAGGGCAGGAAGAATTTCAGGCATATCCTTGCGCGTTTAGTCTTCTCAGCTACAGTCTATTTTCTTTGGTATGAGAGAACGATCTATGCATCAACAGCATCCCCGGACTCATCGTCAAGTGATTGATGAGATTTTTGCTTTGGTTTGCTCTCGGCTCCTAACCTTGGAGGCCAAGTATGTGATCAGTCCTCAGCTTCGTGCCATATGGGGCCTACATCATTAGTTTGTTTCTTGGATTTTCTCTATTGTTTGTCTTTGTTGTTTTACTGAAGACAGTCTGTTGTGGTTGGTTTTGGGGAGTGCGCCATGTTCTATTTTATTTGGGACTCTGGGCTCTACTTTATGTTTGTTTTGTTTTGTTTTGTTTTAGGGCCTTTGCGCTTATTATTTCCTTTTGGACTTGTGAGTATTAGATACTTTTCTTGGGGTATGCCCCTCGTATTTTGTACTTTCATTTTTCTTTTAATGTAGATAGTAATTTTTCCAAAAAAAAGAAAGATAGGTTGATCTAAGCAATAAACACACAAGCTCAGATTATTTAACTTAGGTTATATTCTCCAATTGCAATCTCTGATCACAATTTTGCTACTAATGATTAGAAATTCAAGACAATTACAGATCAAGATTTCTACTCTAGCAATAGACAACAACCCGATTATATTCAGTTGGCCACCCAAATACAATCAGCAAGCAATCATAAGCATGAAATATAGGAGAATACAATCAACTTCAATTAGAGAATTGGATAACAATATCTTGCACAATCAACTCACAAAAACCATATCAACGGCTTTGAAATCACCCTCAACCAATTCAAATTTAGTTACACATATTCAGACATAATACAAATGCAATACAATATGGAGACATTCTAAAAAATGAAAGGGAAAAGGAAAAACTTAGCAAATTTGATGAAAATCTCTTAAGATTGTAGTTCTTCCTCTTTCCAAGCCTTCTTTCTCCTTCAAGAACTCCAGAAGATGAGAGAAATCCAGAGCTGTAGCCTCCAACACGTTCTCCCCTCTTCAAGTTATCAAAATAAAACCCTAAAATATGTTTATATACTCTGCTACAGTGTCCTGTATTATATATGCTACCATGATTTGTGGAATTATATTTCTACACTTCTCACACTGTTTTGATTATAACTTTTGGTACACTGAATGGATTCATGAACCGTAAATATCTCTAGAAAATAGACTTCGAAAGCTTTCCAATGGTATATAATATGTCATGGAGTTCATTATATACCAATACAATTAAATCTGAGAAGATGGTTGACTAGCAGAGATAAAAATGAAGGGTTTTACTCCATTTTGTGCAAGTTGCTCCAAAACTCCAACAAACGTAAAAAACACACAAAAACATAAAAATACCAAGAAATACGGCAAAGAAACATAGACGAATTGATATGAAAATGATATATAAATATACTCCTATCATAAAACAAGCAACCTACCTGAACGCTCGACAAAACTTGACGAGCTCGATAGCCCTTGCCATGACTCGACATGTAAGTGTCGAGTGTCGGATTCATTATCTGACACTTGATGTTTTCAAAAATAGACTGATATCGAGTATCAGTTGAATCCGACATGACTTGACATATAAGTATCGATTGTCAGATGATGCATCATCACTCGGCATGCAAGTGTCGAGTATCAGATCATCCGACACTCAATGTCTTAAAAAATAGACTGATATCGAGTGTCGGTTGTGAATCTGACACAACTCTACATGACTCGATTGAGGGACAGATGATCGTGTCGAGCTCTATCGAGCGCATTTTTTTTATGGTTTTTATACCTAAATTAGACATTTTTATACCTTATTTGTCATTTATATTTTTGTAAATCCCTAATTTCTAGCAGCATTTCATGAATTGTAACTCTTGCTCTCTTGGCTGACGGCTCATCAGTCATCACTCATCAGATTCAACACTTGCTCTCGGTAGCTTGTTGGTCATTACTCATTACCTCCATCAGTAAGTTTTGTACTTTGCTACTCATTTAATTCATTAAGAAGGTAGCCCATGAGTCTTGACTTCAGTCTTCAGTGTTTCTAGTCTTTGTCATCTTTAATTCATTAAGAAGACTTTCTAGGCTTTAATTCGTTAATCTTCAAATGTCTACTTTAGAAACACAAGAAGCACCCTCATCATTTAATGATATTTCAATGGATGATGATAATAATGATATAGCAAGTAATGATGAAAATTTTGTTGAGATTGAAGTTGAAGATGGATCAAATAGAAACATAGGTGGGCATGAAGGACGTGGACGTGGAGCTGCTGGAGCAGCTGGACATAGTTTTAGTTCTAAATAGACAATACAAAAGCCATAGCAACATTGATCATGGGTTTGGGAGCACTATGATAGAGAGACAAGAGAAGGAAAGCGGAAGGCTGTGTGTAAATATTGTAAGTATGCATTAGTTAGCCATCATACAGATGGAATAAAACATTTAGCAAATCATCTTCACTCTTGCAAATGTCAAAAACAAATATTAAGCGGCCAACAACAGTTGAGTTTTACTAAGAAGCAAGATTCTACTGATCTGCATAAGGTTGTAAATGTTGAAACCTTCAAAAAAGACAAATGTAAGGAGAAGGTTGCAAAGCTAGTTGTAATGCATGAACTTCCTTTATCGTTTGTTGAGTATAAGGCATTTCGGGAGCTTATGTTTTATGCCCAACCTTTATTGCCTCCCATAAGTAGAAATACTTTCGAGAATACAATCTTTAAGTTGTATGAGATCAAAAAAGAAAAGACAGTAAGGTTGCTTGAATCTTGTTCAAGAAAAATTACGATTACTAGTGATATGTGGACAGCCACAAACCAAAAGAAGGGATATATGGTTGTAATAGCGCATTTTATTGATCATAACTGGGTCTTACAAAGTTGTATTTTGAAATACTTTTTTCTATAAACTATATTCGTTCACAAGGATTTTTTTTTAAATACCTTTATATTGATTTTTGTTCTTTTTAATGTTTTAGCTTCATTTATGTTCCATGTCCACATACTGCTGGCTAACTTTCTAAAGAGTTGATTCGTTGCTTGGTTGAATGAAAAGTAGATAGGAAATTGTCTTGCATTACTCTTGACTATTGTTCAACAAATGATGACATGATTCCTTCTTTGAAGAAAGCATTTAAATCTGATAAAATGATGTTAAAAAGAAAGTTGTTTCATATGCAATACACAACACATATTTTGAATTTGATTGTGAGAGAGGGGTTAACTATTCTTGGAGATGGATTAGAAGCAATTAGAAATAGTGTTGCCTTTTAGATTTCCACACCCAAAAGGATTGAGAAATTTGAGAGTGTTGCTGAGGAGTTGAATGTGTCATGCAAGAAAAAGTTGACCCTAGATTGTAAAATACGATAGAATTCGACATATTTGATGCTTACAACCGTATTAGAGTATATAGATGTGTTTGATAGTTTAGCTCTTCGTGATGAGCAATATGATTGTATTCCTTTAGATGCACAGTGGGACTTGGCTACATACTTGGCTGCATTGATGTGTAAGCATTCGGAAGTATTTTATACCGTGACATGGGCATTCTCAGGACATAGGTACCCTACATCTAACATTTTCTTCCCTCAAATTTGTGATTTAAGGTTGGAACTAAGAAGATGGGTGGAATCTCCACATAAGAAGGTAAGAGACATGGCAAAAAAGATGATGGAAAAATTTAAGAAATATTGGGATGTCCTTCATGGTGTATTAGCAATAGCTGCCATTTTGGATCCAAGGAATAAACTAGAATTGATTACATTCTTCTTTCTACTTATTTATGGGAACGAGGCTGATGCATATATTCAAAATGTTCATAATACTCTTGACCAGTTGGTTGAAGAGTATAGGTTAAATGTGATAATATCTGGATTAGGTGAGCAAGGTGAATCACAACCGATGGTTGATGAGTCTGGGATTATTGGAGAGAAGACAACGCAGCGTGCTTTTGTATCATGAGATCTTTTTAAAGCATACAAAATTCGTAAAAAGTGCCAACAAGAATAAGTCAGACTTGGATTTGTATTTGGAAGATGATCCTTTACCTGAAACTGATGATGATTTTGATGTTTTGAGTTAGTGGAAGACAAATAGTGCTAAGTTTCTTATCTTATCTGCACTTGCAAAAGATATGTTAGTTATTCTATTTTCTACAGTGCCATCTGAGTCTGCTTTTAGTACAGAAGGTCGACATTTGAGTCCTCATAGTAGCAGATTACATCCAGATACATTGGAGGCATTGATGTATACTCAAAATTGGTTATGGGCTACATCACGTGATAATATAATATTTATTTTTTTATTTTACTCAATATTTAAATTTTATTTGCTTATATTTTTTTAAAGTAACTTTGTTTTCAATATGCTTGTTTTGTTAGGTTTTATTCCTGAGGCTCAACTAGTTACTGTAGAAGAGGTTATGTATAGGGATGATTCAGGGCCACCCCCATCATCGACGTTAACATCGGCTTGTGATTAATTTTCCTTGGTTACTTGTATTTGTTTTCATGGTAAAGAGGTTGTGCTTTAGAGATTATGTACCAAATGATGGATTTAGTTTTGTATTCTTATTTGATTTATAGGTCTACTTTATATTTTATTGGTGTTTTAATTTTTTATACACTTCTTATGTACATCCGTGTTAGCTACTTCGTTTAATTTTGATGGAGTGTTTTTAATTTTAAACCCAAAACATGTATCATGAAACATGCCGTGTTGCCTCGCACTCAAGTTCGCACGAATCCATTCAATACAGTCCAAACTTGCCAAGTTTGTGATCATCGCATGGTAGTGCTCATCATATAGTGTCCTCAAGGTGAAGGACAATCCAAATTCACTTGCCATTTGCTTCAACCTGCAAATACAAGACCGTTATAGTTAAATATAGTGCAAAAAGACAAAAAATAAAGCTCAAACGAACAACTTGTCAAAACGCTTGACAAAACTCGACGTGCTCGATAGAGCTCGATAACATAATCTGACACTCGACACAAGCTTTCATCCGACATGTCGAATGTCGGATACATGGTTCAAGACACTCGACACTAATGTATCTGACACTCCACTCGTCGGATGAAAGCTAGTGTCGAGTGTCAGATGAACCATGTATCCGACACTCGACATGTCGGATAAAAGCTAGTATCGAGTGTCGAATGCATCATCTGACACTCAATGTCTTTGAAAATAGACTAATATCGAGTGTCGGATACACAACCCGGGTTATTGAAAAACCCAGACCCGCCCAGGGTACCCCGGCCCTGGCCCCGGAAAAAAATTTCGGGGAATTTCCCAAGATTGAGTTTTGCAATTGATGTCGAGGGTCAGGGCCGGGGACCACTGGCACCAGCCTCGACGCTGGATTTTGCCATCCTTAATTATGACCTCATTATCTCACATGCTTGGTTGGAAATGATTTAATTCTTTGTTCTTTTTACTTATGATGGTCTTGCCTTACTTGCAATAAAAGATAAAATTCGTTGTATGCATTTAAAACAAATTAGGATCAAGATAGATAGTAATTAATAATCTAAAACCACCTTGGTAGACCCTAGTCAAGGCAGGACTTTGTTAGGATAGATAGAAGCTCCATACCTAGTTTCCTAAATTCCTCTCTGAAGGGTGAAGGTAGTTTAGATCTAGAAACAAGGGATCAGACTACTGTCACTCAAATTTTTTTTCTCGTTGTTAAATTACCTAGGTAGCACCTCCCAAAACAACTCTCCTGACGCAGCCCAGCCTCCATGGCTCAGGCCCTTGGAGGAAAGGACCCCCTACCCACAACTAAGTTCTAAGATAATTACCTACTTACTAATTTATAATGCTATGAGAGCTTATTGTGAATTCGAGTTCAACCATTACTTTGCCCAACTTGAAGGCATCAATACAGCGACTGCCACTTATCTGAGGCAATTGATGTAGCAAAATGGGCTTGATGTCAATTTCCCAATCATAGGTAAAACATAATGGCCACAAACATTATTGAATCCATGAATGCAAGGATGAAACATGCAAAATCATTAGCCATAATATTGATTTGTTAATACTACTGTAAGGCATTTAATCATTTATAGTGACTTATGTCTTGCTTTTATGTATATAATGACATTGCTTAACAACTACATACATCAACAGGTTTTTCCACACAAGATGAATAGAGAATACATCATCTCTGACCAAATATGTCGAGGAATTGTTGAAAGAGCAAAAAATGTGTCCAATTTACTTCGCATGGCATCCATCAATAGACTGATAGGTGTCTAATTATATATCATTTTTATATTAATTCGTCCATGTTTCTTTGCTATATTCCTTGGTATTTTCATGTTTTTATGTGGTTTTGATGTTTGTAGGAGTTTTGGAGCAACTTGCACAAAAATGGAGTAAGACCCTTCATTTTCACCTCTGCTAGTTAACCAATTTCTCTGAGTTGATTGTATCGATATACAATTAACCGGATAACATGCTATATACCATTGAAAAGCTCTCGAAGTCTATTTTCTGGAGAAATTTACAGTTCATGAATTTATGTAGTGTACCGAAAGTTATGAAAAAAATGGGATTAGAAGTGTACATTTGTAATTCCACATATCACTATAGCATGTTATTAGATATAGCAGCATTGTAGCAAGTTACTGTAGCAGAATATATAAACATATTTTAGGGTATTATTTTTATAACTTGAAGAGGGAAGAACGTGGTGGAGGCTGCAACTCTGGAATTCTCTCATCTCCTGGAGTTCTTGAACGAGAAAGAAGGCTTGGGAAGAAGAAGAACAACAATCCTAAGAGATTTTCATCAAATTTGCTAAGTTTTTCCCTTCCCTTTCATTTTTTGGAATGTCTCCATGTTGTATTGTATTTACCACGTTTTTGAATATGTGTAACTGAATCTGAATTGGTTGAGGGTGATTTCAAAGCCCTTGATATGGTTTTTGTGAGTTGATTGTGTAAGAAGTTGTTATCCAATTCTCTAATTGAAGTTGCTTGTATTTTTCCATATCTAATGCTTATGATTGCATGCTGATTGTATTTGGGGTGGCCAACTGAATATAATCTGGTTATTGTCTATTGCTAGATTAGAAATCTTGATCCGTAATTGTCTTGAATTTTTAATCATTAGTAGCAAAATTGTGATCAGAGATTGCAATTGAAAAATAACCTAGCAAAATTGTGGCCAAATTCATATCTTGTGGCAGAGAAAGAACCCTTAACCAAGTGTCTCTCATTGATTTTTCACTCCATTTTACTTTATGTTGTGTTATTGTGCATTTACATTAATATTTCATTTAGTTAATCCATCAACAAAACCCCCTCTATTTATTCTGTTGTTGCTTTTAAATAACAAATTCAATTAGAATCAATCCACGTGGGAACGATATCTACTTATCACTTTATTACTTGTGTGATAGACATTTGTTTCAGGTGTGTTCTAGTAACCGGGTTGATGTAGTACACTTGAATGCAAGGACATGTTACCATATAGTGTTTGATCTTGATCAGATTCCATATGCACATGTTATAGTTGCTTTTCGACATGTTAATCTTAGGTCAATAGATCCTTATTGTAGTCCAACATATACAAAGAAAATTTGTTGCTTACATATGCCTCACTAGTGATTCGGATTAGAATAAGTGGCAATTGGGTGGTTTCGCCTAAAGTCACCTCCAAGTGGTATCTCTCCACTCATGAAATGACAAGTAAGTTGTTGATGCAAGTAGCAGATACTATCAGAAGGTGAAACTATTATGAGACGCGGATACGAATGTTGTAGCCATAACAAAAATAACAAACAAACATGTTAGAATCTCTTTCCATTGCATCTGCCATCATCTTCATTATGGATCCATCATTTTCTATAGCAAATCATTGATACAGCCATAAAAGTGCGATTGTAGTCTTTGTTGACTATTTTAAATCTATGTTTTGTATTTATATTGCATGTCTTTTATATAATTTGAATAAGATAGTGGATGTTACATCTAGCTTAGTGATGGTTGCACTTATAATAAATACTTTAACATAGGTTAATGATGATTTAAAAGGACAGATTTGATGTGTTACATCTTGCAATTAAAATTAACTTTACAACTACATTAACTAAAACTATGTTTTTTTTTAGTTTATATACAAAACCATTGCCATAATTGTGCAAAAATAAATGGTACTAAAAGACATGTAGAGCAACTTAATCACTAAAAATGCTGACCTAATACCCAACTTCATGGTCATATGTTTCCTCAGTGTCACTCATCAATATCCATACAACAATCCATCAGATGTTTGAACTCAACAACTCAATGAATGAGGCATAATAAAAGCTAAATATGCCACTTCATGGTGGCTACTGTGGCACACGATCAATAGCTCATGCATGTTGAAATAGAGATATGTCTTATGTGATTCATCTGTGTGAATAAGGTAACATACTATATGTTGTACTAGGCAACGTATCAACATTGGTAGACACTTTGTATATGCTAGCAGCTTATCTTGGCCTTGTGAGTCTTTCAAAATTTGAGTCATACAAACTGACCTTTTGTTGGACTAAGTCTACAAGGGCTAATGCCTAGTGTTTTCCATTCACATTAAGAGGAACATATACTTGAAGCAATAACAACAATGTTATAAGGAAAATTTAAAGCATGTCCATTAAAAGTGGATTGAATCAATGACAAAACCATACTATAGGGAAATCATATGGGTGTGTGTAGCTTACAATGTCCACGTCATTCCACTAACGTGAAAGTGTTATCGTAGTGCCATATACGTAGTTGAAACAATGGACTCCCACCCTATATTATCCAACTTTTCCTTTCATCTATCATACGTACTTACAAGCCAAAGCTGTGTAATGTAAAGAAGTTAGAAATTGGATAGCATCATTATAACTCTAACATATAACATAAACTACATCAATGGGCAATATAATGTAATAGTACTTAAAAAAAAAAAAACCCATATGTCCAACATAGTACATCTCTAGGGATAATCCTCAAGACTATCATGTTTTAATAGTCATAAATACTATAGGAAAGCATTGATGTGTTAGTTGCCAAAATTAACAACAAATGTTATTTCATTGTAAATAAAATTAATAAAACCAAAGATAATGTTATGTGCCTAAGACCCTAGCCATGCTCTTACGGCTGTAATACCATCAAAGAAGCACACAGTGTCAGTGACAAAATCAGGCCCTAGTTGTAAGCATCCCAGACTAGAGGCCATCCATTTGTCAAATGGCTCCTCGTAATAATCACCTATGAAGATCTTCCAATCATAGGGCACAATTTGTGCAATAGTAGCAGTTGTAGGCATAATAGTATCTTCTCTTTTTTTCTTGTGCTACTTGTTAGGATTGGTCCAAAAGGCTCATTAACACCATTGCTTTTCCACCTAGTAATCTCCAAGAATTTATCTGTCAAAGGCAAAATAAACACAAATTCAAATGATTTCATATGGTAATTGTTAGTCCTAAGGCTACATGACAATTTTAATGATAACAATACACATTGATTCATTGAGATTTACTAATATGTTTATTTATGTGCAAGAATAAGATTATTGAAATCATTGTAAAATCAAGAAGAGCTTATTAAAATAAAGTGTTGAAGCTAAGGAGAAGACTACATGTTAAAGTCACCAAAGTTTAAGAACAAGTGCAAGGTTGTCCAATCATCATGCAAGTTGAAAGACAAATGGAAGCAGCTGATATGAGCACTAAATACTATTTTGGACATGTCTTGAGCTAGAAATATCAAAATGACTTGATTCTTACGGCATCGAAAAGAGACTTGATGAGGCACATTTCATATGTATTGAAGAAATTCAAATTTCAAATGGAAGGCCAACATAATTGACATGCAATTCAGTGGACTGACACAGAAAAGAAAAATCAACTCATATAAGTATCGAATGATTTTTTGTCCATATCTTAAGCTAGAGATATCCAAATGACTTGATTCTTATGGAATTGGAAAGATGATTCAATGTAGCACATTTCATATTCTTTGAATAAATTCAAATTTCAAATGGAACACTAATATAATACACATGAAAGTTGATGGACTGACACAAGGAAGAAAAATCAAGTCACATGAGCACTGAATGGTGTTTTGGCCATATCTTGAGCTATAGATATCCAAATGACTTGGTTCTTGATGCGTTGGAAAGCTTATTCAATTGTTTAGATATATTATGTTTGTAGATTTTCAAATTTCAAATGGAACATTGACAAAAATGGCAGACAAAATTTTGGTTTTTATGGTGGGTAGAAAATTTGGATTTGGTGTCTTCACTTGATTAAGTTCAACCCATTTGCCTATAAAAGGAGCCCTTCTCCCATGCATTCAATAAGCATCTATCAAGCAAAAAACAAGAGAAATATCAAGTCTAGAGAGCTTTTATATTCGTTATCTACTCTTTGAAGAGAGTTGTGCTTTTGGTATAAAAATTTTCTTTGTTCTTGTATTGTGGTGAGAGAGAGATCTTCTTGTAAAGGATAAAAATTATCCTTGAGAGAACTCTTAGTGTGGTGTTATCAAGAGTTGAAGAAAGAAGCCTTGGTGAGGTTGTTCATCAAGAAGAACTCTTGGTGTGGTGTTATCAAGAGTTGAAGGAAAAAGTCTTGGTGAAGTTGTTCATCAAGCAAGTTGTAAAGTATTCTACAACTTAGTGGAAAGCCTAGCTTATGGAGGAGCTAGGGCCCCGTGAACGCAGGCAAGGTTTATCGAACCATATAAATTGAGTTTTTATTCTCTCTTTCCCTATCCTCTTTACATTTACTTATACTTGTGATTGTTCAATATTGTTATGCTCTTGATTGTATCTTAGATAACTTATATTTTCATTTTCTTCACCTTTATTCTTAAAGAAAGAGTGAACTAATTTTAATCTTTCAAGAAATGTTTTCTAAATCCGTTTTTTATAAATAAAAACCCAATTTACACCCCCCCCCCCCCCCTTGCCATACCTGGGTCAACAAGTGGTATCAAAGCAAGGTTGTTCAATTTTTTAAATCTTAATCGATTTTTGAGTTATGGCAACTTTTAATTCAAC
This sequence comes from Boswellia sacra, assembly GCA_013180625.2. Taxonomy (NCBI): domain Eukaryota; kingdom Viridiplantae; phylum Streptophyta; class Magnoliopsida; order Sapindales; family Burseraceae; genus Boswellia; species Boswellia sacra. The sequence continues at coordinate 29,217 of SNVD02010165.1, read as the reverse complement.
TTCATATGTTGAGGGGCTTTCTATCTCTAGACCTCCACTTTTTAATGGAAGTGATTACTCTTATTGGAAAACTAGAATGAGTTTTTTCTTGGAATCTTTTTATTATGATTTGTGATCTATTATTTTGGAAGGACATTTTGTTCCTACCAAATTGAAAATGGGGAAAGCATGCTTAAAGAACCTAAAGAGTTTAGTGAAGATGATAAAAATAAATTGAGTTTGAATGCTAAAGCTATGAATGTGTTATATTGTGCTCTAGATAGAAATGAGTTTAATAGAATATCTACTTGTTCTACAGCACAAGAAATACGGCACACACTTGAATTAACTCATGAAGGAACTAGTCAAGTTAAAGAATCTAAAATTAGTATGCTAGTTCATAGTTATGAGCTTTTAAGATGAAATCGGATGAATCAATTTATGAGATGTTAACCAGATTTACAGATATTATTAATCTTTTGAAATCTTTTGGTAAATCTTATTCTAATGTTGAAATGGTGAGAGAGATTCTTAGGTGTCTACTAAAATCTTGGGAGTCAAAGGTGACGACAATTCAAGAAGCAAAGGATCTCACCAAACTACCATTAGAAGAACTTATGGTTCTCTCATGACTCATGAAATCACATTGAAGGAGAATGAAGAAGATTTTCAGAAAAAGAAAAATATCACTTTCAAATCTTCAACAAAAGAAGATGATGAGTCCGACGATGAAGGAGATGATGAAGACCTTGCATTCATCACAAGAAAGCTAAAAAAGATGATTAGAAGAAACCAAGGATTCAAGAAGATTCTAGAAGGAAGTACAAAGGGCAAAGCTCAAAGCAAGATAAGAAAAATGATCAAGTCATTTTCTATGAGTGCAAGAAACCGAGACATGTCAAGATGGATTGTCCTTATTTCAAGAGTCAAAACAAGAAATCCAAAGCAATGAAAGCCACAAATTAGGATGATAGTGAAGCTAGCTCCACCGAAGAAGAAGATTGCGAAGTGGCAAACATGTGCTTCATGGCTTTAAGTGAAGATGAGGTAAGTATTCTAAACTATCATCCTAAACTTTTATACGATGACTTACTTGAAGCATTCCAAAATTTACATGTGCAAGTTGATAAGCAAAATTCAAAAATCAATACTTTCAAAAAGAAGTCAAAAATCATGTTATCTCAATTAGAAGAGTTTGTGGAAATAAATGAAGCTTTAGAAAATGAAAATGAAATTTTAAAGCAACAAGATTTTGAAAGTTTTGAAAGTCAAATACATTTATTAAAAACTGAAAATGACATTTTAAAACAAAAGAATTTTGATAAATTGGAGAAACAAAATACTATTTTGAAAAAGGAAAATAATGACTTAAGAAATATTGTTGATAGTTTTACAAAAAGCACAAGAAATTTGAATTCTATGTTACAAAACTAAAGGTGTGTTTTTGATAAAAGAGGGTTAGGATATAAAACTCATAAAAATCAAAAGTATTTTAAAAATTATTTTGCTCATGCATCTTCTAGGAATAATCCTAATCATTCATGTACTTATTATGGAAGAAAAGGACACAAAGTGCATTCTTGTTATATTAAGAGAAATCCTAATTTGAAACAAATATGTGTTCCAAAAAGTATCATAACTAACTCTCAACAACCCAAGAACTTTTGGGTACCAAAAAGTTACTCCTTGAATGTTGATTGTAGAGACAAAGGAGTGGCAAACACAAGTAGTACTTAGATAGTGGATGCTCAAGGCATATGACTGGAGATGCCTCCAGATTCTCAAGATTAATCATGAAGAAACGAGGATATGTGACCTTTAGTGATAATGCCAAAGGAAGGGTAATTGGACATGGTGATATTGGTAACCCTTCTTCACCTATTATTAAAGATGTTTTGCTTGTTCATGGTTTGAAACATGATTTGATTAGCATTAGTCAATTGTGTGATAAGGGATATTTTGTTGCTTTTGAGCCTAATAGATGTGTGATTAAGGATGTTAGTAACAATAAGACATTATTTGTTGGTAATAGATGTGGTAATATTTATACAATTGATATTGATGTTAATAATCATGTAGAAAATTATTTTATTGTTAATCATGATGCTTGGTTATGGCATAGAAGGCTAGGTCATGCTAGCATGGACACAATTTCAAAATTTTCTAAAAATGATTTAGTTGATGGTCTTCCAAAAATAAAATTTGAAAAGGATAAGATTTGTGATGCTTGTCAATTTGGAAAACAAGTGAGAACTTCTTTTAAACAAAAGAAATTTATTTCAACAAATAAACCTCTACAATTACTTCATTTGGATTTATTTGAACCATCAAGAACTCAAAGCCTTGGTGGAAAGTATTATGTTTTTGTTATTATAGATGACTATTCAAGATTCACTTGGGTGTTATTCTTGAAAACCAAAAATGAGGCCACACAAGCATTTTCAAAATTTGAAAAAAGAGTCCAACATCAAAAAGAGTATTCTATTGTGTCCATTAGGAGTGATCAAGATGGTGAAGTAGACAATGTTGCATTTGAAAATCTTTGTGATGAAAATGGTTTTGAGCATAATTTTTTCGCACCTAGAACTCTACAACAAAATGGCGCTATTGAGAGAAAAAATAAGGCTATCCAAGAAATGGCTAGGACCATATTACTTGAAAATAATTTGCCAAAATATTTTTGGCCCGAAGCCGTTAATACCGCATACTTTATAATTAATAGAGTCCATATTAGAGCTTTAATAAAGAAAACTGCTTATGTACTTTGGAAAGGAAAAAAACCCAACATTGGATTTTTTTAAGTTTTTGGATTTAAATATTTTATTTTAAACACCAAAAATAACCTTGAAAAATTTGATGCAAAAGCCGATGTTAGAATTTTTGTTGGCTGCTCCAACTATAGTAAAGCATATAGAGTTTTTAACAAAAAGACTCTTACTATTGAAGAATCTATGCATGTTAAATTTGATGAAACTAATGTGATTTCTTCAAAGAATTTAGATGATGATATTGTTGAGGTAGAAAGGCAAATCAAGGAATCAAGGCTTGATGAAAAGAGCCAAGATGAATTACAACTTCGACAAGAAAAGCTTGAGGAAGTAAATGATTCTTCCTAAGAATTACCAAAGAAATAGAGGTATGCAAAAGCTTACCCTAAAGATTTCATTATTGGTGAATCATCACAAGGTATAAAAACTAGATCTTCTTTTAGGAACTTTTGTAATCATTTTGCTTTTGTCTCTCAATTTGAACCAAAATCTTTTAAAGAAGCCGAAAATGACGAAAGTTAGATTTTGGCTATGCAAGAAGAATTGAATCAATTTGAGAGAAATCAAGTTTGGAAATTAGTCCCTAGACCCAAAAATCATTCTATTATAGGCCCTTAATGGATTTTTAGAAATAAAGTAGATGAAAATGGCACCATTATTAGAAGTAAAGCTAGACTTGTTGCTCAAGGATGTAATCAAGAAGAAAGTATTGATTATGAGGAAACCTTTGCACCGGTTGCTAGATTAGAATCCATTAGAATGTGGTGTGTATTTGCATGTTATAAAAATTTTATATTATATCAAATGGATGTCACAAGTGCATTTTTAAACGGTTATATTATGGAGGAAGTATATGTCGAGCAACCTTTTGGTTTTCAAAATCATGATTTTCTAAACCATGTTTTCAAACTCAAAAAGGTACTTTATGACTTGAAACAAGCACCAAGAGCTTGGTATGATAGATTGAGCAAATTTCTCATTGATAATGATTTTGAAATGAAAAAGGTTGATACTACTCTTTTTGTTAAAACAAAAAATGATGATCTATTAATTGTTCAAATCTATGTTGATGATATTATATTTGGTGCCACTAATGTTTCTATATGTGATGAATTTTCTAAGTGCATGCAACAAGAATTTGAAATAAGCTTAATGGGAGAATTAAATTTCTTCCTTGGACTTAAAATCAAACAATCAATAGATGGGATCTTCATAAATCAAGCTAAATACATAAGAGATCCTCTCAATAAGTTTAGCATGGATAATTCAAGGACATTTAACACACCTATGGAACAATAACCAAGCTTGACAAAGATGAGAAAGGAAAAGATGTTGAGGTAATAAATTATCGAGGTATGATTAGCTCTCTTTTGTATTTAACTACTAGTAAACCTGATATTATGTTTAATGTGTGTATGTGTGCTAGATTTCAATCTTGCCCAAAGGAATCTCACCTTAAGGCTATCAAGAGGATATTTAGATATCTTATTGGAACCATAAATCTAGGTCTTTGGTATCCTAAGTGTGATACTTTTGATCTAATTAGTTATTCCGATACGGACTTTGCTACAAGTCTTCTTAATAGAAAGAGCACTAGTGGCTCTTGCCATTTTCTCGGACATGCATTAGTCTCATGGTTTAATAGAAAACAAAATTCTGTTGCCTTATCAACCGCGGAAGTCAAGTATATTGCAGTAGGAAGTTGTTCTGCACAAGCTATTTGGATGAAACAAATTTTAAAAGATTATGGTATGGTATTTGATCATATTCCCATCAAATGTGACAATACAAGTGCCATCAACATTTCAAAAAATCCCATACAACACACTCTAGGACTAAGCATATATAGATTAGACATCTTTTTATTAGAGATCATGTGCAGAAAGGTAATATTTTTTTAGAATTTGTTCCCACAAATAAACAATTAGCCGATATATTTACTAAACCCCTCAGTCAAGATAGATTTTGTATAATTAGAAGACAATTAGGCATGTTGGATTTGTCTTAATTTTACTTTTATATGATAATCTTTGAATGGTAGCATTTGTTAAGGGGGAGAATATATTTAGGAGGAGTAGTTAATTTGACTACATTTTTTTAATGATAACAAAAGAGGGAGAAATGGTTGGATTGCTTGTATTTATAACAATTGCTCTTTTTTTGCTTATTCTTGATTTTATTTTCATTCTTGATTTTAGATATTATTTTAAAGCAATGAATGGTTTGTCATCATAAAAAAGGGGGAGATTGTTAACCCTAAGGCTACATAATAATTTTGATGATAACAATACACATTGATTCATTGAGATTTACTAATATGTTTATTTACGTGCAAGAATAAGATTATTAAAATAATTGTAAAATCAAGAAGAGACTTATTAAAATGAAGTGTTGAAGCTAAGGAGAAGACTACATGTTAAAGGCACCAAAGTTTAAGAACAAGTGCAAGGTTGTCCAAATCATCGTGTAAGTTGAAAGACAAATGGAAGCAGCTGATATGAGCACTGAATATTATTTTAGACATATCTTGAGCTAGAAATATCAAAATGACTTGATTCTTGCGGCATTAGAAAGAGACTTAATGAGGCACATTTCATATGTATTGAAGAAATTCAAATTTCAAATGAAAGGCCAACATAATTGACATGCAATTCGGTGGATTGACATAGAGAAGAAAAATCAACTCATATGAGCATTGAATGATTTTTTGTCCATATCTTAAGCTAGAGATATCCAAATGACTTGATTCTTATGGAATTGGAAAGATGATTCAATGTAGCACATTTCATATTCTTTGAAGAAATTCAAATTTCAAATGGAACGCTAACATGATACACATGAAAGTTGGTGGACTGACACAAGGAAGAAAAATCAAGTCACATGAGCACCGAATGGTGTTTTGGCCATATCTTGAGCTACAGATATCCAAATGACTTGGTTCTTGATACGTTGGAAAGCTTATTCAATTGTGTAGATCTTTTATGTTTGCAGATTTTCAAATTTCAAATGGAACATTGAGAAAAATGATAGACAAAATTTTGGTTTTTATGGTGGGCAGAAAATTTGGAGTTGGTGTCTTCACTTGATGAAGTTCATCCCATTTACCAATAAAAGGAGCCCTTCTCCCATGCATTCAATAAGCATCCATCAAGCAAAAAACAAGAGAAATATCAAGTCTAGAGAGCTTTTATATTCTTTATCTACTCTTTGAAGAGAGTTGTACTTTTGTTATAAAATTTTTTTTTTGTTCTTTTATTATGGTAAGAGAGAGATCTTCTTGTAAAGGATAAAAGTTATCCTTGAGAGAACTCTTGGTGTGGTGTTATCAAGAGTTGAAGGAAGAAGCCTTGGTGAGGTTGTTCATCAAGAAGAACTTTTGGTGTGGTATTATCAAGAGTTGAAGGAAAAAGTCTTGGTGAAGTTGTTCATCAAGCAAGTTGTAAAGTATTCTACAACATAGTGGAAAGCCTTGCTTATGGAGGAGCTAGGAGCCCGTGGACGCAGGCAAGGTTTGCCAAACCATATAAATTGAGTTTGTACTCTCTCTTTCCCTATCCTCTTTACATTTACTTGCACTTGTGATTGTTCAATATTGTTATGCTCTTGATTGTATCTTAGATAACTTATATTTTCATCTTCTTCACCTTTATTCTTAAAGAAAGAGTGAACTAATTTTAATCTTTCAAGAAAAGTTTTCTAAATCCATTTTTTTATAAATAAAAACCCAATTCCTTCACCCAACCCCCCACCCCCCCGGCCGCCCCCAACCCCCCTTTCCCCTCTTGGGTTGCCATACCTAGGTCAACAGTAATAAACACTTTTGGCTTCCCCTCATATATTAGTATTAAGTCCATTCTTACTCGTACTTTCAAGAAATGAATAAATGGCACCAAACATATCAATCAAGTTACTAACTGAAGCATGATCAGAACTCCAATGAGCATCTCTCGCTTGTTGCAAAGTACTAATTTGATTTGCCCCTTTACCAATCTCAATTTCACCACAAGTCAAATCTTCAATTTATTGACTAGATTTTAACTCCAAATGACGCTTGGAAGAAGTAGTAATAAGATCAACAATGCAACCTAGCTCTAAAAAGAATAATCATGCATCATATACCTTTTTAGCAACTGTAACTAATGGAAGTTGTAATAAATGAGCAAAGCAATGGACATAAAAGGCAAATAGACAAGCTTTAAAAAACAAATCTTGTAATCCATTCCAAGCACCGCACTTATTACTAACACCATTGCATCTCTGACCTCATAAATTTTTAACCACAAGGTTATATCAACAAGTATTTTTTAAGAGCTAATGCATTAGTTTAAAAAATGCTTATAACTTCAAAGAAAAAAATATTTCTCTAACAAATCCATTATGATCAACATACCTTAAGGTAAGAGCCAATTTTTCCTTGTTAGCTTTCATCACATTATTCATGAAGAAGAATAAAATATATTTGGCCTCTCCAATGTCTTCATGGATTTTGATTCTAACTTTATTTACAAGAATATTCAAGATCTCCTTCTAAATACTAGGTGCCACATACTTGGCATTTCCCAATGCATTCTCTAAAATAGTGTTTAGTAATATCTCTATTTATTGATGCCATGTGTTTAATCATTTTAATAAAATTGCCATGATTAATAGAATCAAAGGACTCATCATAACCATTAAATGACATGCTTGCTTTGTTAGCCATTTAACGACCACTATTGTGGTTTTGAGCCGTAAATGGTTTTGCAAAATGTGTTATGTGTATTGTTGGGGATCCTAGAGGCTAGGTGGAACAATTCAACCATGGGCAGAATTCCTATAATGCTCTAGGGATTGAGCACCAAGCAATTTTTGATCATGGGGGGTGTTTGTGATGGCTCCTAGATGTTTTCTAAACCATTTCAATTTCCTGGGTATGTTTGATTTGATCTCTGAACACGAAAAATGGCCATCTTGCAAGATCAATTAAAGAGAGAATCAATGATACAGACAGAGATGTGAAACCCTAAATGTAGAGTGATTATCTCCTTGTGTTTGGCGTCTGGCTCTCTATCAATTCTCTTGTGTTGCGCCAAAACCTAATGTTTCACGCTATGTTTTTATTTTACATTTACGCTTAGTCATGTTTCTAAAACCTTCAGTGATTAATCTAGTTAATCAATTATGAAAAACGTGTAATAAATTAGCGTCACATGTTAATTCAAAATTTGAAACAAATCCAATTAGATAAGGCAGTTTTGACTAACACCTTTAATAGAAATAGATAAAGCATATAAAACATCTATCGGCTAAGGTTCTATTAGGTAATAGGTTGGACCCATTAGTCAACCCAATAAACCATTAATGTAATTAATTACCTAGCCCATTAATTAATTGTTTAACCCAAAATGCAAGAAAGCCCATCACCTCCCCAACTAAGTAACCATACATGTTATAACAAAGGCAACTTTAGACTATATCTCTGAGTCCAATCCAAGTCCAATTTCATTAAATGGCTACTTAATTTACCATAATTGATGATTTTAATTACAAGCTTCAATGAACGAAGTCTAATATCCTATTATCTTATAATTATAGTGGGTCTTGTTCATTAACTTTGGCATATTCCACTATAGGCCTAGAGCTTTACTCTTGTATTAAATATTCTTTTCAACATAAAACTTAATAATTTAATCTAATTGAATTATTCCATGAGGTCATCTATCGAGCAATGGGTTTACATAAATACCCTAATAGAATATCAATAATTGAAGCTATAGAAATTATCGTTTTACCCCTCCAATTACATTTTTATCCTTGAGACCAGTTTTACACCAGTTGAATGATTTAAGATTCAATAGAACTAATTTTTAATTTAATGAACATACTTCATTAAATACCTGGCCAATATTCATCATCCAAATCTTGTAAAACGCTCAATATGTATTCCTTAAACCTTTCAGAGTCGTGAATTGAATAGCATACCGATCTTACAGTCCCTACTGCCAAGGTATTAATCTTTCCTTTTAAAACTCGCTTTTTATTCTAATCAAATATCGTAGCTTGCAAGCTAGTGGTACATCACCCACTAAGGATTAAGGTAGTATGTCCCAGCTGCCCTTATATGAAATTTATATTTAGTTGCGATATTTATACAAAATAATTAATTCCACTTGTCCCATGCGCAATACATTCAAAATGCACAAATGTCTTCGTCCTAAAGTCTCCATTTTGATGGTATGAGGCTCACCATCCCCATTGGGACAAACAACATAGCAATCTTGTCCAAACAAAGTGTCTAACTTTGTTTATAGGTTGTAAACATAATTTTGAGCTATGATAAAGTTTTGTGTTTGCCATATATGATCACCTCCTATAAAAGAGAATTTATCAATACACAAGCTCCAGATCCTGAGATATTAATAACATTAAACTATTTAATATACTGGTATATTATGGAATAAAACATTCTTTTATTCACATAACAATTTATCAATTACGAAAATATCAAACTCTTAAGGCATAACCCTAACATTTATAACTTTGTCAATATGTCTAGATGGATCTTTAAGGTTGTTCCATTTTTCATAGCAGCATTATGCTAAGAACCATGACCACCCTAATGTTGTAGAAAAGAATATTTATCTTTATTGTTAACTCTTTTTCAACTTATAAACCCCTCAATAGTAAATGCATGATATTGTGATAGATGAGAATTAAAAATAAAGCATGCAAAACAAAATACACTTTCTTTTAATAAAGAATACTCAGACAATTGAAATTTTAAGAACCAAGAAGCTGGAAATCTATGTTTTTGTTTTCCATCATAAGTGGGTGGATACTACTTTAGTCTAGGTTGGCAAGGTCTTATTTTTATATAAGCTCATCTAATATCACCTTGTTGATTAAAAGGATATTTCCACATTGGAAGTCATAATACTACATCACACTTAAGTAATTATCCCCCACCTTCACAAAATCAATCACTTGAAGTTTAGGACTGCTTCATTGATAACTAGGACACTAATTTTAGATTTAGAAGATGTTTCATTTGATGGTTGACTATCATCCAATTTCTTAAAGAAAGAAAGAAAAGTTTTTCTTGGCTTTTTTCATTGATTGATTTTTTGACCTCCTAACCTACAATATATAATTATAAGATAACAATGCAATCCTAAAACATGTTATACTTTGAAAAGAAAACTAGAGTGAATAAATTACTATAGGATAATAGTGTAACTTCCCAAAATGAAAACAATGAATGAGCAACTCTAAAAAAATTAATTAAATGAATAGTAATGTATTAAAGTATAAGAATCAAAAGTTAATTGATAATAAAAAATTCTAATTGGTAAAATAAATGAATAATTATTTTGTGTGTGTGTGTGTGTGTGTGTGTGTGTCTATATATATATATATCTTAAAATTATGTTACTGATAGTAATTGATTTTTAAGATTATATTATCGCAACCTAATCTTTTATTTCTTTTAGGGTTAATTTTGTACCTTAATATTTGTTTTATTAATATATTATTATTAATTATATGTTTTATAGTTCATATTATATTATCTTTATCAAAATATTTCAAAATTATATCACTACTAATCACATATATATTTTTAATAAGAGATATGATTTTTTTTCCACAAAGATCAAATATGGTCTGCGCATCATAAAGCAAAAGCTCCTTTGTTTTATCCTTATTAAATAACTCTATAATGTTTATTGTCAAGGGATATTTTAACAGACACTCATGAAATTAATAGTAAATAAAAAAATTATCATAATTTTTTTTTTGTTCTTCAAATTATGGAATCAAGTTTGATGGTTCATTCTAACACACAAGTCATGGGCATAGAACTATGTCCATTTAACATAGAACAATGTCCATTTAACAGTGACCTTTCTTATCAATTGGTACATGTACCCTTTTCAATTAGTTATATCTTGTTTACTAGAAACTATGTTTACTAGAAACTAGCTACAAATTAAAGATAATGGCTCAGTTGGGGGTTGTTTCTATGAAAATAAGTAGCTTCTACTTTGTTGTTAAAAAAAAAAATCAACTTTAAGAAAAAGAAAGAGGGTTTTTGGTAAACCAACTTTTAAAAATTGCTTTACTTTTCAAAAGTAAGATAGATGTGTTTGGAATTGTTGTTGCTATTATTTTTATTATGTGCAAATGACTAATATAGAAATGTGTATTATTTTGTTGCAATTCTTAACTATAAATATTTATAATAAATTTTTTCAACTATTTCAAATAACTTTTATATAAATTATTTTTGCATAGGTAATAATGTTTTAAAAGTGTCATTAATTTTTTAATTAATATAAAAATATACAGGCGTATAAATTATATTAAAAATGAAAATATATTTCAATATATATTATTATTAATAAAAGTATAGAAAAATATTATATTAATAAATTTATTTTATTAAATTTAAAAAAATTGAAAATTGAAAAAATAAAAGATAAACCAACTATTGGAGGGTCATCGGACAGTCGCCAGTGATCATTTCCTTGATGCATTTGACAACACTGCCTGCACCAGCATAATCACTAGAGGTTGATCTATCCATCCATGATGGTTTAGACGACAAAAAGTGAGGTATTTTGTGACAATAGACAATAGAAGTTTTGCCAAAATTTTCACCATATTCTACCGCAAAACAACGCATTTTCGTTGAAACTATTGTGGATAGACAAATCGTTCTTCGACAATCATGTTGATGTCGATGATGTCATTGGATAAACCTCTTAAAGGGTCGTCGGTGACTGCCTCTAACAGTGGTCTTATGACATGTGGTTGGCGGTCTAGCGACCTTTTCAACAACAATTTTAAATTTTTCAGAAAAGAAAAAATATTTACTTATTTATTAAGTATAAATATAAAAAATAAAAAATGAAGGAATTTTGTAATTTTATTTTTCTATTGAGGATATTTTAGACATTTTCTACATCAAAAGCACAAGAAGTATCTAAAAGCATGCTTTTAGACTCATTCATTAACTTGATTTTTTTTGCACTAGCTTCTTTTTGTAATAGGTTGAGAAGCAACCCCAAACGCTTTGAGTTACTATTGCTACAAAAAAAAATTGCTTCTTTTCACAATAACGGCAACTCTACTCTAGTTTAATATGAAATTAAAATTATGTGCACTAGAAAAGGATCTTAACAAGTATGCTAATGTTTACTAAAATTATGAAATTATTTGTTGAATAAAATTAATATTATTTATATATAATTGATTTTTATAATAATCAATATATAAATTGGGTTGTAAATATATAATCAAATTTTAGTCCTAAGCATAAGTTTTAAAGACCTACGAACCTGAAACTCTTTTTAAAACAATAGGGTTAGGACGTAGAAGTCTTCTTCCTATGTGAATTTTGTTGACCCAGGTATGGCAACCCAACAAGGCCGGGAGGGGGGGGGGGGGGGGGGGGGGGGGGGGGGGGTGGGGGGGATGTGCTCGGTTATTTGTAAAAAGGGATTTTGAAAACTTTTCTTGAAAGATCAAAATTATTTAACTTTTTCTTTGAGAATAAAGGTGAAAAAGATGAGAATAGAATGCAATCAAGAAAATAGCAATAATAAACAATCACAAGTGCAAGTAAATGTAAAGAGGATAGGGATAAAGAAAGTGCAAACTCAATTTATGTGGTTCAACAAACCTTGCCTATGTCCAAGGGCTCCTAGCTCCACAAGCTAGGTTTTCCATTAAGTTGTAGAATTCTTTACAACTTGCTTGATAAACAACCTCACTAAGACTTTTTTCTTCAACCCTTAATAACACTACACCAAGAGTTCTTCTTGATGAGCAACCTCACTAAGGCAACTTCTTTTAACCCTTGATAACACCACACCAAGAGTTCTTCTTGATAAATAACCTCACCAAGGCAACTTCTTTCAACCCTTGATAACACCACACCAAGAGTTCTTGATGAACAACCTCAACAAGGCTTTTCCTTCAACTCTTCGTAGCACACAACAAGAGTTCTCTCAAGGATAACTATTATCCTTTACAAGAATATCTCACTCTCACCACAATACAAGAACAAAGAAAATTTTTTACAACAAAATTACAACTCTCTTCAAAGAGTAGATAAAGAATATAAAAGCTCTCTAAAATTGATATTTCTCTTATTTTTTTCTTGATGGATGCTTCTCTTACTCTTGCTAAATGCATGGGAAAATGGCTCTTTTTATAGGCAAATGGGATGAACTTAATCAAGTGAAGACACCAACTCCAAATTTTATGCCCACCATAAAAACTAAAATGTTGTCTGACATTTTTGTCAATGTTTTGTTTAAAATTTGAAAATCTACAAAACATAAAATATTTGGAAAATTAAATAATTTCCAACACATCAGGAACCAAGTCATTTGGAAATCTCTATCTCAAGATATGACCAAAAAACCATTTGGTACTCATGTGAGTTGTTTTTTCTTCCTTGTGTCAGTCCACCGAATTGCATGTCAACTATGTCAGCCTTCCATTTGAAATTTGAATTTCTTCAAAACATATGAAATGTGACTCATTAAGTCATCTTTTCAATTCCATAAGAATCAAGTGATTTGGTTATTTCTACCTCAAGATATGTCCAAAATAGTATTTGGTGCTCATGTCAACTGCTTCTATTTATCTTTCAAATTTCATGATGATTTGGACGACCTTGCACTTGAAATTTGAATTTCTTTAAAGCATATAAAATGTTATAAATTGAGTAAGCTTTTTAAAGACTCAATAATCACATCATTTGGATATTTATAAAGAAATATATGACCAATTGATTGAACATTGCTCATGTGTCATATTCCTTGAGTCAAACCTTATTCTTAAACTTTGGTGCCTTTAACATGTAGTCTTCTCCTTAGCTTCAACACTTCATTTTAATAAGCCCCTTCTTGATTTTATAATTATTTCAATGATCTTACTCTTGTACATAAATAAACATGTTAGTAAATCTTAATTAATCAATGTATATTATTATCATCAAAATTATCATGTAGTCTTCGGGCTAACACTCTCCCCTTTTTTGATGATGACAAACCATTGATTGCTTTAAAATACTATCTAAAATCATGAATGAAAATAAAATCAAGAATAAGCAAAAAGATGACACTTGTTATGAATATAAGGAATCGAATATTTCTCCCCCTTTTGTTATCATAAAAAAAAATGTAATCAAATTAACTACTCCCCCTAAATATATTCTCCCCCTTAACATATGCTACCATTCAAGGATTATCATATAAAAGCAAAATTAAGACATATCCAACATGCCTAATTCTCTTCTAATAGTGTAAAATCTATCTTGACTAAGGGGCTTAATAAAACTATCGGCTAATTGTTTGTCGGTGGGAACAAATTTTAAAGAAATATTACCTTTTTGCACATGATCTCTAATAAAATGATGTATAATCTCTATATGCTTAGTCCTAGAGTGTTGTATAGGATTTTTTGAAATGTTGATGGCACTTGTATTATCACATTTAATGGGAATATGATCAAATATCACACCATAATCTTTTAAAATTTGTTTCATCCAAAGAGCTTATACACAACAACTTCCTACTACAATATACTCAGCTTTCGCGGTTAATAAGGTAACAGAATTTTGTTTCCGACTAAACCATGAGACTAATGCATGTCCTAGAAAATGGCAAGAGCCACTAGTGCTCTTTCTATTAATAAGACTTCCGACAAAATCTGCATCAGAATAACTAATTAGATCAAAATTATAACACTTAGGATACCAAAGACCTAGATTTATAGTTCCAAGAAGATATCTAAAGCCTTAAGGTGAGATTCCTTTAGACAAGATTGAAATCTAGTGCACATACACACACTAAACATAATATCAGGTCTACTAGCAGTTAAATACAAAAGAGAGCCAATCATACCTCGATATTTTGTTACCTTAACATCTTTTCCTTTCTCATCTTTGTCAAGCTTGGTTAATTTACCCATAGGTGTGTTATAGGTTCTTGAATTATCCATGCCAAACTTCTGGAGAAGATCTCTTGTGTATTTGGCTTGATTTATGAAGATCTCATCAATTGATTGTTTGATTTGAACTCGAATGAAGAAATTTAATTCTCCTATTAAGCTCATTTCAAATTCTAGTTGCATGCACTTAGAAATTCCTCACATATAGAAGCATTAGTAGCACCGAATATAATATCATCAACATAAATTTGAACAATTAATAAATCATCATTTTTGGTTTTAACAAAAATAGTAGTGTCAACCTTTTTCATTTCAAAACCATTATCAATGAAAAATTTGCTCAATCTATCATACCATGCTCTTGGTGCTTGTTTTAAGCCATAAAGTGCCTTTTTGAGTTTGAAAACATGGTTTGGAAAATCATGATTTTGAAAACCAAGAGGTTGCTCTACATATACTTCCTCCATAATTAACCATTTAAAAATGCACTTTTGATATCTATTTAATATAATGTAAAATTTTTATAACATGCAAATACAAACAACATTCTAATGGATCCTAATCTAGCAACCGGTGCAAAGGTTTTCTCATAATCAATACATTCTTCTTGATTGTATCCTTGAGCAATAAGGCTAGCTTTGTTTCTAATAATGGTGCCATTTTTATCTACTTTATTTCTAAAAATCCATTTAGTGCTTATAATAGAATGATTTTTGGGTCGAGAGACTAATTCCCAAACTTGATTTCTTTCAAATTGGTTCAATTCTTCTTGTATAGCCAAAATCCAACTTTCATCATTTTCGGCTTCTTTAAAAGTTTTGGTTCAAATTGAGAGACAAATGCAAAATGATTACAAAAGTTTCTAAAAGAAGATCTAGTTCTCATACCTTGTGATGGTTCACCAATAATGAGATCTTTAGGGTGAGCTTTTGCGTACCTCCATTCTTTTGGTAATTCTTGGGAATAATCATTTACTTCCTCAAGCTTTTCTTGTTGAAGTTATAATTCATTTTGCCTCTTTTCATCAAGCCTTGATTCCTTGATTTGCCTTTCTACCTCAACAATATCATCATCTAAATTCTTTGAAGAAATCACATTAGTTTCATCAAATTCAAGATGCATAGATTCTTCAATAGCAAGAATCTTTTTGTTAAAAACTCTATATGCTTTACTGTGGTTGGAGTAGCCCACAAAAATTCCAACATCGGCTTTTGCATCAAATTTTTCAAGATTGTCCTTGGTGTTTAAAATAAAACATTTGCATCTAAAAACTTTAAGAAATCCAATGTTGGGTTTTCTTCCTTTCCAAAGTTCATAAGGAGTTTTCTTTATTAAAGCTCTAATATTGACTCTATTAATTATAAAGCATGTGTTATTAACGAATTCAGCCCAAAAATATTTTGGAAAATTATTTTCAAGTAACATGGTCCTAGCCATTTCTTGGATAGTCCTATTTTTCCTCTTAACAACACTATTTTGTTGTGGAGTTCTAGGTGCAGAAAAATTATGTTCAAAACCATTTTCATCACAAAGATTTTCAAATACAATATTGTCTACTTCACCACCATGATCACACCTAATGGACACAATAGAATACCCTTTTTTTGGACTCTTTTTGCAAATTTTGAAAAAAGCTTGTATGGCCTCATTTTTAGTTTTCAAGAATAACACCCAAGTGAATCTTAAATAATCATCCACAATAACTAAAAAAAATAATACTTTCCACCAAGACTTTAAGTTTTTGATAGTCCAAATAAATCCAAATGAAGTAATTGTAGAGGTTTATTTGTTGAAATAAATTTCTTTTGTTTAAAAGAAGTTCTCACTTGTTTTCCAAATTGACAAGCATCACAAATCTTATCCTTTTTAAATTTTATTTTTGGAAGACCATCAACTAAATCATTTTTAGAAATTTTTGAAATTGTGTCCATGCTAGCATGACCTAGCCTTCTATGTCATAACCAAGCATCATGATATCATTAACATCAATATCAAATGTATAAATATTACCACATCTATTACCAACAAATCATATCTTATTGTTACTTACATCTTTAATCACACATCTATTAGGCTCAAAAGTAACAAAATATCCCTTATTACACAATTGACTAATGCTAATCAAATCATGTTTCAAACTATTAACAAGCAAAACATCTTTAATTATAGGTGAAAAAGGGTTACCAATATCACCATGTCCGATTACCCTTTATTTGGCATTATCACCAAATGTCACATATCCTCCTTTCTTCATGATTAATCTTGAGAAGTTGGAGGCATCTCCGGTCATATGCCTTGAGCATCCACTATCTAAGTACAACTTGTGTTTACCACTCCTTTGTTTCTACAATCAACATTTAAAGAGTAACTTTTTGGTACCCAAATATTCTTGGGTCCTTTGGGGGTTAGTTATGGTCCTTTTTGGAACCCATATTTGTTTCAAATTAGAAATTTTCTTAATATAGTAAGAATGCACTTTGTGTCCTTTTCTTCCACAATAAGTACATAAATGATTAGGATTATTCCTACAAGATGCATGAACAAAATAGTTTTTAAAATACTTTTGATTTTTATGAGTTTTATATCCTAAGCCTCTTTTATCAAAAACACACCTTTGATTTTGTAACATAGAGTTTAATTTTTTTGTGCTTTTTATAAAACTATCAACAATATTTCTTAAGTCATTATTTTTGTTTTCCGAAATAGCATTTTATTTCTCCAATTTATCAAAATCCTTTTGTTTTAAAATGTCATTTTTAGTTTTTAATAAATGTATTTGATTTTTCAAACTTTCAAAATCTTTTTACTTTAAAATATCATTTTCATTTTCTAAAGCTTTATTTATTTCCACCAACTCTTCTAATTGAGATAACATGATTTTTGACTTCTTTTTGAAAGCATTGGTTTTTGAATTTTGTTTATCAACTTGCACATGTAAATTTTAGAATGCTTCAAGTAATTCATCGTATGAAAGTTTAGGATCATAGTTTAGAATACTTACCTTAGCTTCACTTAAAGCCATGAACCACATGTTTGCCACTTCGCAATCTTCTTCTTTGGTGGAGCTATCTTCACTATCATCCCAATTTGTGGCTTTTATTGCTTTGGATTTCTTGTTTTGACTCTTGAACTCCCTTCTAGAATTCTTCTTGAATCCTTGGTTTCTTCTAATTATCTTTTTTAGCTTTCTTGTAATGAATGCAAGATCTTCATCATCTCCTTGATCGTCGAACTCATCTTCTTCTTTTGTTGAAGATTTGAAAGCAATATTTTTCTTTTTCTTGAAATCTTCTTCATTCTCCTTCAAGGTGATTTCATGAGTCATGAGAGAACCCATAAGTTCTTATAATGGTAATTTGATGAGGTCCTTTGCTTCTTGAATTACTGTCACCTTTGGCTCCTAAGATTTTGGTAGACACATAGGAATCTTTCTCACCATTTCAACATTAGAATAAGATTTACCAAGAGATTTCAAACCATTGATAATATCCGTAAATCTAGTAAACATTTCAGAAATTGATTCATCTTGTTTCATCTTAAAAAGCTCATAACTATGAACTAGCATACTAATTTTAGATTCTTTAACTTGACTAGTTCCTTCATGAGTTACTTCAAGTGTGTGCCATATTTCTTGTGCCATAGAACAAGTAGATATTCTATTAAACTCATTTTTATCTAGAGCACAATATAACACATTCATAGCTTTAACATTCAAACTCAATTTCTTTTTATCATCTTCACTAAACTCTTTAGGTTCTTTAAGCATGCTTTCTCCATTTTCAATTTTGGTAGGAACAAAAGGTCCTTCCAAAACAATAAACCATAAATCATAATCAAAAGATTTCAAGAAAATACTCATTCTAGTTTTCCAATAAGAGTAATCACTTCCATTAAAAAATAGAGGTCTAGAGATAGAAAGTCCCTCAACATATGAAGTTCAATTAAAAGTTGCCATAGCTCAAAAATCGATTAAGATTTAAAAAATTGAGCAACCTTGCTCTGATAACACTTGTTGACCCAGGTATGGCAACCCAAGAGGGGGGGTGAATTGGGTTTTTATTTATAAAAACGGATTTAGAAAACTTTTCTTGAAAGATCAAAATTATTTAACTCTTTCTTTGAGAATAAAGGTGAAGAAGATGAAAATAGAATACAATCAAGAAAATAGCAATAATAAACAATCACAAGTGCAAGTAAATGTAAAGAGGATAGGGATAGAGAAAGTGCAAACTCAATTTACGTGATTCGGCAGACGTTGTGATGAACACTTAAATATGTATGTTTAATAAGAGTTTAGTTCATCATATTGCATTAATAGTGTCATTAAATTCCTCAACTTAAGCATATTTGTAGCATTTGCATCTTTGGAATTAATTTCTCTTAATTTTGGTTTTGTTATAGGTTCGGTAAAATGGGCTTAACTCTCTATTTATAGATCAGAATGGTGCAATTCTTAATGTTTTGGAAAGATGATTTAATTGTCTACAAGATTGTATTTCACAAGCATCATCAAATTCGGGATCTTAGTGGACCAAAATTGGGCTTGAAGTGAACCCATCTACAGTCTCGGCCCAGTATGACCAGGCCTCAGTATTTGGACCGTATCTCTCAAAATAAGTATCCAAATTGTGCAAATCAATATGTTCTAGAAAGCTAAGAGAAATATCTACAACTTTCATGAAGAAATGTGATTAAAATTCACAACGTTTCGATGTCAAAATTGATGGTCAAAGTCGGTGCCTAATGATCCCAATTGTCAAAGATATTTACAACTAATATTTGACAATTATGCCCTTGTAATTTGACAAGTTTGCCCCTAGATGTATCTATAAATAGAGGTGCCTTGTGACCCATTAGGGCATCTTGGCCTTGGCTGGAACATTTTGGCTTTGGCTAGGATCTTGTATTGTGTTTTGTGTGGTTATGTTATTAATGAATTTTCTTTTTCTTGCATTTTATTTTCTTTCTATTATAATGTTCTTCTAATATCTCTATTGCTAAGGTGAAAGGGTGAAACCCTTGATATGAGAATAAGGATTCTCTAACCCTTAATATGTGCTAAAAAATCTTAATCTTATAATGTTTATTCAATATGATTTATATTTAATTTCTTAATCAATCTTGACACCACTCGTAAAATGGAGGTCTTGATCCATTATCGACAATTCTTGGCACATCAAATGCTTGGATCCTTTCTAGATGATGTATGGTTCTTCCTTACCGACACGGATCTAGTTAGGAACCTTGATTTATTGTAGACATATAGTGATTGGCACATTGGATGCTTGAACCCATTTACAAGAATTGGTATAAATATTGGTAATGAAACAAATATAATTCATATAACTAAAATGGGTTAATTATCCTTATTTGAAATATCAAGGGCGGATCCCCTAACCTTAGCCTTCATTATTATTGTGTTAATTCCTCTTGTATTTTAATTATTCTATCGTTTATGAACTTTTTATTTTTTTACTATGGTAGGTTCTACCACCTTATGAAATTGTTCTTAATTTACTATGGTTGGTTATACCACCTATTTCCATGGATGGTTTTACCTCCTCTTGCTTTTTGTTTTATATTTGAATGGTCGGTAATACCGCCTACCATCTTACATATTTATTGATATTATCTTGTCATTCTTTGAATTATTCACACCATATTTGCTTATCTTATAATTTGTAACGCTAAAATTCCCTTCCTCGTGGATCGACCTCGGACTCACCGGGTTTATTACTTCGACACTCCTATACTTGGGAGACAATCCTTTTTCGGATGTGTCAAGTTTTTGGCGCCGTTGCCAGGGAAGGTAAAAATTGGCGTGCAAAAATGTAAGTATTCTCTTTTCTCATCTTAGATCTAAATTTTTTATTTTTTTGTGTTCATCTTTTCCGCATCCCTCTTCCTCTTTTTGCATGAAAATTTGGTCAAGAACATCTAGTGGTAGACTTGTTAGAAAAACATCATCTTCCTTGGAAAACATGGCCGACAATCTAGTGGAAAGGTTCACGGATGAAGGGGACAACCGTTCCCAACAAAATGATCAAAACCAACGAAGAAACCTTAGAGACTACATGAATCCGGTAAGGGACTAGTGCACCATCTTGTGTAGTTTCTCCTCCAGATTCAATCCATTTCAATTTTAAACCAAGTTTTGTTCGACTTCTACCCACTTTTCATGGCCTTGACATGGAGAACCCATATTCGCACTTGAAACTCTTTGAAGAGGTATGTAGCTCCTACACTGACCCAAAGTGTAGCATAAACACCACATTAGATTACAGCTTTTCCTTTTTCTTTAAAGATTAAAGCTAGAACATGGCTACAAAATTTGAGGTCGAATCCATCAGTTCATGGGATGCGACTGAACAACAAACAATTTTTGAAAAAATTTTTCCTACCCATAGAACAAATTCTCTTAAAAGACAAATTTCTGATTTCTCTCAAAAACAAGGGGAAACCCTTTACCAATGGTGGGATAGGTATAAGGAATTACTTAATACCTGTCCTCACCATGGGTTTGAAACTTGGAGAATAGTTGCACATTTCTATGAAGGGTAAACACCTCAAGATAGGCAACTAGTGGAATTAATGTGTAATGGAGAATTTAAAGAAAAAGACCCTGAGGAAGCACTTGACTTCCTAGATTCCTTAGCAGAAAAGGCGCAAAATTGGGACACTGCTCGCACCTATGAGGTACCACGCAAGATCCAAACCTCGACATCCAATAGAGGTATTTACAACCTTAGGGAAGACCATGACCTTCAAGCCAAATGTGCATCCCTAGCTAGAAAAGTCGAGGCTTTAGAAATGAAAAAGAGTGGTCAATTGAATTCTATTCAAGAAAATGTCTGTAACATTTGTGATGACAATGGACCATTCTACTGATGATTGCCCAACATTTGCCGGCCTTTCGGAATGTCCATGAAGAAGCCAAGCTTGAACACTTTCAAAAGGCCAAATCACAATCCATATTCACAAACCTACAATCCTGGTTGGAGAAATCATCCAAATTTTAGCTGAAAAAATGACAATCATGCACAATCTTCACAAGTCCCTTTCAAGCACAACAAAATTTTCAAAATTCTCATGATCATGCATATGCTCCTCCTCCTAGGAATGACCTTTAAGAAACATTGCATTCATTCATTACAAAGCAAGAGAATTTCAATAGCCAAACTGCTCAAACATTAGCAAATTTGTCAGAAACTCTTGCAAAATTTGCATCTACATGTAGCATCCAAGAGAAAGGAAAATTTCCTTCTCAAACATTGCAAAACCCCAAAGATCAATCTAACTCAAATGCAGGAATTCAAATAACCATTATTTTGACCAAGCCAAGTCAGTCATGACCCTTTGCAATGGTAAGGTTGTTGAAAAACACATTCCTAATCCTTGTGAGAAAGAAGAAGAATCGATCTCCAAAGGACAGGAAGAGGCTGCCAACCCAACACCTAGCGAAGAAGAAACCATATCCTCATCTGTGCCTCCATTTCCTCAAGCATTAGCCACACAAAAGAAGCAAACTCACAATTCTGAAATATTTGAAATTTTCAAACAGGTAAAGGTCAACATTCCCTTGCTTGATGTGATCAAACAGGTACCTTCTTATGCAAAATTTTTGAAAGACTTGTGCACTGTAAAAAGAAAACTGAATGTGAAAAGAAGGCCTTTCTAGCCGAGCAAGTAAGTGCTATTCTTCAAAATAATAATACAGTGAAATATAAGGATCCAGGTTGTCCTACAATTTCATGTGTTATTGGAGACCATAAAATTGAACAAGCTTACTTGATCTTGGTGCTAGTGTGAATTTGCTTCCATACTCGGTTTTTCAAAAACTCAATCTAGGTGAGTTAAAACCAACTTCTGTCACTCTTTTGCTTGCTGATAGATCAATTAAAGTACCAAAGGAATAGTAGAAGATGTGTTATTCAAGTCGATAAATTCATTTACCCAGTGGATTTTATCGTCTTGGACACACAACCAGTGGAAGTAAGCAATTCAATTCCTGTTATTTTAGGGCGTCCATTTCTAGCTACTTCTAATGCTTTATTAATTGCAGGAATGGAGTCATGAAGCTATCATTTGGGAACATGACTTAGAACTAATGTTTTTAATATGTGCAAAACAACCAAATGAAAGCAAGGAAGATGAAGCTCCCAAGCTAGAAATGAAGCCCTTACCTGAAGGACTGAAATATGCATATCTTGGGGAGAATCAGACATATCCGGTGGTAATTTCTTCATCCCTCACATGCGAGCAACAAGGTAAGTTGATAGAAGTGTTTAAAGGCATAAAAATGCAATTGGGTGGACTTTAAAAGATATAAAAGGCATTAACCCTTTAATTTGCATACATAGAATATATTTAGAGGAAAATGCCAAAACATCTCAACAACCTCAAAGGAGATTAAATCCACACATGAAAGAGGTCATTAGGGCTGAAGTTCTCAAACTACTTGATGTTGAAATTATCTATCCTATTTCTGATAGTAAGTGGGTAAGCCCTACACAAGTAGTACCTAAAAAATCTGGCATTACAGTTGTTAAAAATGAAAAGGGGGAATTATTGCCAACTCGTGTCTCATCTAGTTGGAGGATGTGCATTGATTATAGAAAATTAAATGCTGTCACTAGAAAAGACCATTTTCCCTTACCCTTCCTTGACCAAATTCTTGAAAGAGTAGCAGGAAACCCCTACTACTGCTTTATTGATGGATACTCAGGCTACTATCAAATCCCCATTGCACTTGAAGACCAAGAAAAGACCACATTCACGTGCCCCTTTGGCACTTTTGCATTTAGGAGAATGCCTTTTGGACTTTGTAATGCCCCAGCCACTTTTCAAAGATGCATGTTAAGCATTTTCAGTGACATGGTTGAGCATTGTTTAGAAGTTTTAATGGATGATTTAACTGTCTTTGGAAACTCTTTTGATAATGTCTTGAAAATTTAGAAAAAATCCTAAAAAGGTGTGTGGAAAAAGGTCTTATTTTGAATTGGAAAAAATGTCATTATATGGTCACTTCAGGAATTGTTTTAGGTCATGTGATGTCTTCTAAAGGAATTGAAGTGGATAAAGCAAAAGTGGAATTAATTTCCCATTTGCCTCCACCAAAAACAGTTAAAGAGTTTCGTTCATTCTTAGGGCATGCTGGATTTTATAGGAGGTTCATAAGAAATTTCAGTGCTATATCTAAAACTCTTTGTAACCTCTTAATAAAAGATACTTCCTTTGAATGGACTCAAGAATGTCAAAATGCCTTTGATACACTGATTGGACTTTTAACAATTGCTCCAATTATGCAATCTCCTGATTGGTCCTTGCCTTTTGAATTGATGTGTGATACAAGTGACTATGCCGTTGGTGCTGTCTTAGGACAAAGAAAAGAAGGTAAGCCTTATGTAATATACTATGCAAGTAGGACTTTAAATGATGCACAAATGAATTACACAACAACTGAGAAAGAACTACTTGCAGTAGTATTTGGATTGGACAAATTTCGATCTTACTTAATTGGCTCTCCAACAATTGTTTACACTGACCATGCAGCTGTGAGATATTTAATGACTAAACAGGATGCAAAACCTAGATTGATACGGTGGATCTTATTGCCCCAAGAATTCAACATCACAATAAAGGATAAGAAAGGAGCCGAAAATGTCGTTGCTGATAATCTTTCAAGACTAACGACAGAGACATTAATTGAAACTTCACCTATCAATGATTCCTTTCCTGATGAATTTTTATTTTCTGTTGCTACTGTACCTTGGTTTGCTAAATTGTAAATTTTCTTGCGACAGAGAAAATGCCACCTCATTGGAATGCTCAAGACAAAAGAAAATTTTTAACCGAGGTGAAAAATTTTCATTGGGATGACCCATATCTGTTCAAATATTGTCCAAACCAAATAATGAGACGAGCATACCCGACAATGAGGTAAGTAGTGTCATTAACTTTTGTCATTCCGGAGCATGTGGCGGACATTTTTCATCTAGAAAAACAGCTGCTAAGATCTTATAATGTGGATTTTATTGGCCCACCTTATTTAAAGATGCACATACATTTTGTAAAACGTGTGAAAATTATCAAAAATTGGGATCTATTTCAAAAATAAACATGATGCCGTTGAATCCCATCTTATCGTTGAAAATCTTTGACTGTTAGAGTATTGATTTTATGGGACCTTTTCCACCTTCATTTGGTTTGTGTACATTCTTGTTGCAGTAGACTATGTTTCAAAATGGATCGAGGCAATTCCATGTTGAAACAATGATCACAAAACAGTTATCAAATTCTTAAAAGAGAATATCTTGTGTAGATTTGGAATTCCTCGAGCCATTATTAGTGATGGGGGTACACATTTTCGTAACAAACCATTTGAAACTTTAATGAAGAAATATGGAATAACCCATAAAATTTCTACACCTTATCACCCGCAAACAAGTGGACAAGTTGAATTAGCTAACAGGGAGATAAAACAGATCTTAGAAAAAAACGGTTAACCCAAATCGTAAAGATTGGTCTTTAAGACTCAATGATGTACTTTGTGCTTACCGAACTGCTTTCAAAAAACCATTGGGAATGTCTCCTTATAGATTAGTTTATGGAAAACCTTGTCACTTGCCAGTGGGAAATTGAAACATTAAAAGCTTATTGGGCATTAAAAAACATTTAACCACAAACTTGAATGATGCTGGCAAGTACGAAAAACTTCCAACTGAGGAACTTGAAGAAATCAGAATGAGGTTATGAAAATTCTAAAAATTTTTTCTACAAAGAAAAAATGAAGGTTTTTCATGAACAAATTTTATTGTTAAAAATCTTTGAACTTCACAAAAGTTCTTGTATGATTCACGGTTGATTATTCCTGGTAAACTTCGGTCAGTTTGGGACTGGGCCTTTCATTGTTAAAAAATGTTTCCCTCATGGAGCAGTTGAAATTGAGAACCCAAAGAATGGTAATGTTTTTAAAGTTAATGGACAGCGGTTAAAACCATTCTTTGAAAATTTTGCCCAAAACGAAGAGTCCATTGCTTTAATCGATCCTTTTTTAGGATTGATTTTTCCCGGTCAAGTGGCGGATACGGTACTCCGTGGCTTTTAAAGTCAGTTTTTCAGTTCCCTAAAAACTGTTGCTCACCTTGCATTCATTTTCTTTTCTTCTCTCTCATTTTTTTTTCACATGGATACCATTCTTTCAAATCTGCAATAAACTATTTTCCCTCTTTCCTCAAAATGATTGCTTAAAATTTATAAAGCTCGTGCAGAAAGGACTAAGGTGTTGATGCGTAAGGGTATTCATGCGGATTTAAGAGGTTAATTGAATCAAGGTTGATTCTCTGTGAGTTCAGGATTAATCTTGTTTCCCATATGCCAGGTTTGGAAAAAAGCTCTTATGCCAAAAAGCGAAGAGCAAAAAGGTTACAAGTTTGTCACAAATGTGCAAGATGGACTTGTAACCAGCGTGCCGCTCCTTGGGATATTTGTCTAACAATCGAGAGGATAAGCTACAGTTCATCAAGGATGGAATGAGTAAGGATTCCTTGGATGATATCTGAGTGACTCTTGAGACGCATTCTTGTGGACTTGTGCAGCGTGAAATTTTTAATTTGTGGACACCATTACGAGATAAGCAGGAACGTTATAGTCTTAGGAATCTGACTCAAAAAGACCCTGTTTGCCAGTTTATAAGAAAACTGGATGGGAAGCATATCCCCAACTCATAGAAGGTGTTTAAGCCGTTTCTAGACGTAAAACCAGAGGAAGATGTGAGCCACAGTCACAACTACTGTACATATGCATGCGTGCCATCATTTTTGAATTTTAATACCTCATTGCTGTCATTTTTGAATTTGTATCTTTTGTTTGACTTATGGTGTCTTATTTCATCATCTTTTGACCTTTTTTTTGCATTATTGTCAACTTTTTCAACAAACAATCGAGCTACCTAGATAGATATCATCATTAGCATACTTTTTTGCACTCCATAAATACCACATGTCTTGTTCTCTTCTTCACACATATTAGAGGTCAAATAGACATGGCAGGAACTCAAAACGTCGAATCCAAACGGATAGTGTATTCTGTGGATCTCGACCAGGTAAAGTGAAGAGTCGTAGAAGTAGCGAATTATCTGGTAGGCTACGCTGAAAGAAAGATTCATGTGGTTTATAGGGGAGGTAGCCTCGGGTTAATGGGTTGTGTGTCAACAGCTGCACATGTAGGGGGTACTCAAGTTTTAGGAGTTATTCCTAAAGCTTTCGCTGTAGAAAGTATTGTTGGAAAAACGGTTGGGAAGGAGCTACAGGTCTCCTCTATGCATGAACGCATGGCACATATGCTCATCAATTCAGATGCCTTTATTGCTTTACCAGGTGGCTTTGGCACTCTTGAAGAAATTTTTCAAATTGCCTCTTGGGCCCAACTTAATCTCCATCAAAAACCTATAGGTTTGTTGAATGTCAAAAAATTTCTGTGATCCTTTGATAAGTTTTGTGCGATGCAGCGTGGTGAGAACAGAATTTATCCCTAATTCGCGAGAAAGATCCTTGTTTCTGCCACTTCTGCTGGTGAGTTACTTGACAAATTACAAGAAGTTGAGTATGAACCTGACCCAGCTAGTACTCAACTTAATTGGGCAGGAGGGCAAAACAAAAAGTGCAAATTGGATCTGAATCTCCGTTTGTAATTTTTTTTGTCTTTTATTTTATTTTATTTTTAGCATGTTATTTATGAGTCTTTCAGGTCATCTCTCTTGAATAACAGAAGCTTCAGGTAATGTCTCCTATACTTTATCTCTCTACATTTAAACATTTAGGACAATGTTTCATTTGGTTGGGGGGAGGGGAAGGATGGTAGACATAAGTATGTCTTTAATTTTCTTTTGCTTGCAAAAAAAAAAGGCGAGTTAGTAATTAGATTCAGAGTGCGGTGTAAGGAGTTCAAATCCTCTTGAGCGCATTTTCTGGTCAGGAATGGCAGAGTAGGGAGGACCAGTTTGAACTCTTGAAACCCATTCTAACCAATTTGTCATTTTATTCTTGCATTTTTGAAGACTTATTTGATAGTATTTAGTCTTGATTTTTGAATTATAACAAGGAGGTCATTCAGGTAACTTTGAATCATTCAAATCTTATGAACTATCAAACCTTATCATTTAATAAATTGTGTGCTTATGTGCTCATTAAGCAAGTATCTATGAATCTTTCTTCACACACACACATACCTTGATGTATGATTGTGGGTGGCGAAATGAAATATTGCAATATTTGAGTTCTTTTGTTTTGTTTAGGAAAACAACAAAAGGAATGGGAAAGTTTTAAAAAAAAAATTGAAAAAAATGAAAAATGAAAGAAAAAAAAAAAGAAAAAGAAAAAAGAGAGAAAGTAATGGTGGATAAGTTTGGTCTTGTAGCCTCCTTAATTCGAGCAATTAAGCCCGAGGGGTGCCTCAACACCTAATACCCTAAGACCAACTGGTTTGGGAGCTATTGGCCCAAAGATCGCTACATGGATTAAGGAGAAAGCTTAATGGAATTGAACATTGCACTA
This sequence comes from Boswellia sacra, assembly GCA_013180625.2. NCBI lineage: Eukaryota > Viridiplantae > Streptophyta > Magnoliopsida > Sapindales > Burseraceae > Boswellia > Boswellia sacra. Next base: position 977 of record SNVD02010165.1, on the reverse strand, counting down.
CCACAAGTTTCTAAGCACCATAAAAGAACTAGGGCCAAAACCGAGTCGTTAAGCTCGTAGGGGTGTCTTAACACCTAATGCCCTACGGACAACTGGTCTGGAGGTCATTAGACTAAGGCTCGTACATGGGTTTTAAAAGATGCCATCTTTCAAAAAAAAATGTATAAAATGAACGAATATCCCCTACCTTAAGGTTGTTAGCCTTAACAAATACTAGAACCGATATGGATTATTTCTAATAAGCCCCATAGTCATGTGTCAACTGAGCACAAAAGAAGGTTTGTGGATATCTTGACTGAAGGGTACATGAGTCATATGAAAAAAAAAAAAAAAAAAAAATCAGTTGAGAGTTTGTTTATTTGGATAAAATCAAGGAGAGTGCAATAATGACCACCTTGGATGTAAAATTATATAAATCACTTCTAAATAATAACGCTTTAATTGCTAGGGACTAGCAATAAGCTAGTTGGGGGGTGTGATGAACACTTAAATATGCATGTTTAATAAGAGTTAGTTCATCATATTGCATTAATAGTGTCATTAAATTCCTCAACTTAAGCATATTTGTAGCATTTGCATCTTTGGAATTAATTTCTCTTAATTTTGGTTTTGTTACAGGTTCGGTAAAATGGGCATAACTCTCTATTTATAGATCAGAATGGTGCAATTCTTAATGTTTTGGAAAGCTGAGTTAATTGTCTACAAGATTGCATTTCACAAGAATCATCAAATTCGGGCTCTTAGTGGACCAAAATTGGGCTTGAAGTGAACCCATCTACAGTCTCGGCCCAGTCTGACCAGGCCTCAGTATTTGGACCGTGTCTCTCAAAATACGTATCCAAATTGTGCAAATCAATATGTTCTATAAAGCTGAGAGAAATATCTACAACTTTCATGAAGACATGGGATTAAAATTCACAACATTTCGATGTCAAAATGGATGGTCAAAGTCGGTGCCTAATGATCCCAATTGTCAA